>CAAKHF010014193.1:0-13713 GCA_901007745.1 Hippocampus kuda
ACACACACACACACACACACACACACACACACACACACACACACACACACACACACACACACACACACACACACACACACACACACACACACACTGAAGTCACATGTGTATCTTCCTTGTGCAGCCTTTGCTGAAGTTGCAAAACCCATGAAATTGACAGAGAGATGGATGGACAGATGGACAGATCAATGGATGAATTGATGGACAGATGCATTGATGGCTGGATGTATAGATCAGTGTTTCCCAACCACTGTTGAGCCAAGATGACATTTTTTTTGAACAATTTATGGTCAAATTAAGCAAAATGTCATAAATTTCCAGCCGGACCTCTTAAGTCATGTATACTTTGTGGGCCACGCCAATAGATGGATGGATAGACGGACAAATAGCTTGATAGATATGTAAATGCATGCGCAGATGGATGGATGGATGAATGGATGGATAGACAGACAGATGGTGGGATGGATGGAAGAACGATTCTGTAAATGGCTGCTGGATAAGTGGATGAGTTGATGGATGGATGGATGGCTAAATCTATCCATGAGTAAGTGACAAATTGATGGAACAATGGACGGATGGCTACATATTGTAGATGTCATTCACAGAGTGATTGTACTGAATATTGATGCCGTGTCCTTGTGTGTGCAGGTGTTTCTCCAGGTCCGATCATCTGGCGCTGCACATGAAGCGCCATGTCTGAAGGGGGCGCTGCCGCGGAGCAGGACAGAAGAACAAGAAGGAGGCAGAAGCCCACATGGCATCTAGAGCAGGAGTAAGAGGAGGAGGAGGAAGAGGAGAAGGAGTAGTTAGATTGTCGGTTTTCATTCACTTACTCACACTCACTGTTTTTTACGCGCCGTCTTCGAACGCATCGCGGCGGTTTAGCTTCTGGACTTTTTGTAGAAAAAGTCGTCACATGCTCGTCTTTGTACAATCAAACTTTTTGGGGTATATATTTTTCTTTTTTTGCTGCGTTTTGTCAGAAGAACGCCATCCAGCCGAAAGAAAACAACACAATCTGACATCCCAGAGACCCACCGCCATCTTGCTCTCTCCTCTGCCGCCAACGGCGCCCGCAACGGACCCTACGGGTGACCTCTTGGAAAAAAAAATGCGCAGCGACACTTTGATTTTTTTCAACTGGGAGAACCGCAACGACGCTTCTTCTTGATGACAATTGAGACACTTTTTGCTCTTTTTCTCATTTGGAGAAAAATGTCTTTGAACTTAACAGAATGTGAGAGGACTTGGTCAATCAATGGAACAGGAACAGGATGTACTTTTTCAAAACTTCCTTTGTGCCGCAGGATGTGCGCGGTCAAAAGAGACGCCACAAACTAGTGGGTCAGTTAGCCGCTAAGTAAACGGCTAAATTAGCCGTTTAGTAAACCGCTAAGTTAACTGGTAAGTTAGCCGCTAAGTCAGCCACTCACTTAGCTGCTAACTAAGCTGCTAACTTGGTATCCAATGACTGCACTTTTGTTTACTAATGTTCAAATTCTGCTTTTTCTTTTGTAATGCTAACGGTAAAAAAAAAAAAAAAAAAATTGACAAAAAAATAGAAAACAACTCAAAACACAAAAGAACACACAAACACGAAAATGGCTTTTCACACTTCACTATTTAGCATAATTTTTTTTCTGATGACAAATGATCTTATTCTGGTTTCCATGGCAACATTTTCTTGATCCACTTCTGTCATGCTTTTTCTCTTTGGAAACATTAATCATGGACACTCAAACGTGGACACTGGAAAATCGCGCCTCCCAAATCCTCCCTCCACGGCGTTGCCAACGGCATAAAAACACGGAGGGGGGTCCACAGTGCAGCTTGGAACAATCAATACCAAAAACCTCTAACGTGGATTCACCATTTTGAGGCAGCTCCACCACGTTTTTCATACAAGAGGAAAGGGGGTACGATGGAAGCGTTCACCACCATTACTAGCCCCTTTCAGGCTGCCTACCAAAGCCATTTTTTACACAGTTTGCTGTTTTGTGTGAAGGTCAACTCACTAATTTCCTGGTTTTTGAGGTAGAATCAGAGGCGGGACTATGGCTGTGTGAAAGGGGGTGGTGGAATTTTTACCGACTTTTCCAGCCCTGTTGCGTTGCAAGCAAATGCCTGACAGTTCTACTTGGTTAGTTTCTGCATGGAAGTCTTCAACCTCTCAAAATGGCCAATTTTTCTGCAAACAATTTGCGTGAAAGGGGCTGCCGTTTCCAAAACTGCATCCGCAATAGCGCTTGTAATGAGACGTACAATCACAGAGGGACGCTAGTAGCACATTTCAAAGCACGAACGTATGAGTGTGTCTGCGTGAAACTTTGTTTAAATATATTTTGGTCAGGACAAAACTCATAGAATTAGTTTGGTTTCCTCCACGCTTCTGCCTCTTTTAACCTGCTTGGTTTGTTTGTCTGAATCCCAAGCTAGCTCCCGATTAGCGAGCAGTTAATAAGGCTCCTTCGGGTCTGCAGGGATGGCATATGAGAAAAAAAACTAGGAATGGGAGGTGCTCCAGAAGTCTGAACCTGGTGGACTCCATTAGCAGTGAGCTATAAAGATCAGATTAGCATGAACGGCTACATGCTAATAACAGCCTTCTAGTGTAAGATAATGTGGCTTTTATAGCCGAGTTAGCTTGAGCTTTAGCTTTAGTGTAGTAAAGTCATGTTAGCGAAGTGCTAGCAGCTACTAGATGGAGGCTAATTTAGCATCAGCGGAGATCTTCTTCGGGTTAAATTTAGTTTAGGGTTAGGATTGCTGAGCCCAAATGATTCCAAAGAGAGACTCACCAGCCGTTCATGGGGCAGGACTGGCTGAAGTAGGCGGTGTCATTTCACCAGTCGCCAGCTGTGTCTGTTAGCTTTTGTAAATAGCGTGACTTCCTTAGCCGCTTCTTGCTTTAGTTCTTGCCAACGTTGCACTATGTGATCACAATTCTTGCACTGCTAGCTCGCTAGCCAGCTAGCTTAGTCTCGTCGCACTTGTCGCACATCCGCCACGCCACCAGGAAAACAACACGTCAAATATCCGACACGTGTCAGTCAATAGCCGGGACACTCAGTCACGTGACTCTCTTGGCGTCGCTGCTATGACATGACTCACTAGCATCATTAGCGTGTGTTTGTTTAGCACCTTTTTCAAACCCAAACACAGCAAGAAAACTTTTCTTTTAAACTGAATTCTGTCACCAAATGTGATGAAAATTCCCCCAAAGGTCACTGGAAAAAGTTGAAAAAAAATGTTGATTTAATTCTTAATGTTTCCACTTTAACATTTTTGTCTCTGTAATTTTGGGCGTAACATTCTGACGCAAAGAAAAAGCAACTCAATGGCACAAAGTGGTACTGCAGCAGAGCTAGCTTGTTCAAGGCATTCAGATGACTTTTTTTAATGGCTTATGATCATGTTTGAACAAGAAATGTGGCAAATTTAGTGAAAATACTCCAATCGCACCAAGATGCAGGCTCTTAGCTGTGGTCACTGAGTCTCAAAGCATAGACTTTTCACTTGGCGTGTTTGCTTAGCACATTTTTACACCCGAAATACACTACAAATTTTTTTCAACGAATTTTACAAAAAAAGTCACTCCAAAAAGTATCATGTGTTGAAAAATTTTATTTTCTGAATTTTTAATTTGACCATTTTTAAACATTGGCTCAATATTTTTGGGCATGAAATCCTGACAAAAATTATGACATACACTGGAATGACTAAATGTCACCCCCAAAGAGGCAAAGAGGTACTGCAAAACAGAGTGCTTGTTTGGTCGATTTTAAAAAATTTTTGAACACCAATTCACACCACGTTAAAAGTGACATTTTTCAGGAAAGAAAAAACAGACTCCGATCAAATCAACTTTCTTTGTGGTCCCATTGCCGACACCTTTTTTGCTGTACAAAGTGTTGAAATGATATGATTTGTATGATACGACATTACGTTGTTTATTGACGAGGGAGAGTTTATTTTTGTTACTGGATGTGTTTGATAATTGTTTTTTCTAAATTGGTATTGTATCATATCTATGCAACGAGTGTCCAGTGGAGCCTTTTTATTTAAGAATGTACAAATATGTGTAATAAATGGTAGAATCTCAACTCTTGCGTTTGTGTGCTCATTCTGAAGTGAACCGCAAGGATCCACTAGGTGTCACTGTGGCTGTTAAGAGCACATGGTTGAGTGTCCACCCAAACAGGAAGTGACATCCCTCCACCAAGAGTCACCCTTCTTCCTGAAGATGTTTGCAGTTTGTCATTTCTCAAAATTTCAGAAGAAGACATTTGCAAGGTAAGCATGTCCCCCCCGCCGTCCTTTAACTTTACTGAACAACGATATGCCATATGATAGCCTGACTATTTATGGGGGTAGGGTTTCAAGGTAGATGTGAGTTCGAAGCCATTGATAGGGTTTCCAACAAGGGTTAGGGTTACAAAGTACGCTTTCAATTATGGTTTTTAAATAAGGGCTGCGGGGTGTTTTAAAGTAAGTTTTTAATGTGGGGTTAGGCTGTTGAACTGAGGTTTCAAAGCCTGGGTTCAGGTTTCAAAATAGGGTTTCAAGGAGGCTGAATGATTTTGAAAAAAATAATCTGATTACAATATTTTTTCCTCGATATTGCAATGGCGATTTCCTATGCAATTTTTTTTCGAGGTACTCTTTCCACGTTTTTTTTTTTTTTTTAAACAAATGCAAGTGATAAATGTTACAATAAGCAATATCAATTTGAGGTGTTACTTTTTTAACATTTTTGAGTTGCAGTCTTTAGGGTTAGGAGAGCTTTGGTTTGGGTTTCAAAGTCATGTTCAACAAGCAAGTGCCTGCTTTCCCAGCATGCACTGTACCCAATTAACGCTCCTGATCACATTAGCATTCTTCCGCTGTGTGTCCAGCAGGTGGCTGTTGGGAAGTCGGCCAGCGCAGGCGACCAATTAAAAGTCAGCCAGCAGGTGGAGGCGGCCAATTAAAAGTCAAACATTCCGGATGCCCTCCAGCGTGACCTTGAGCGTCAGCCGAGCAACACGACTCACATGCGATAATCACGCTACGTATGGGAGATCATATCAGCCACATGGTCAGTTACCCACAGTGCACTGCGACTCTGCTCATACCTTTCAAATGTTGATTTGAGCAGCAGGAATGTTGGTTCACTCCCAAAATACTAAGGATGTGATTTTTTTTTTAATGAATTCATTCTTTTTTTGTTGTTAATTGTATTGCATCATAGCTGGACTGATTCGAATGGGATCGCATTATAAGTGAATTGAATCGTACTGCCGCGCTTCAATGACTCGCATCGAACCAAACCTGGAGTGAAGGTCGAGTCAAATTATTTCTGAATTGAAATGATTCGTATCGTAAGTGGAGTGAATCATATTAGAATTGGATTGAATCGTGTGGCATTGTATCTTCTCATAATTGTCGTGATTCATAATTTATCGCGTGCTAAGGCCGCTAACGTGGTACCACGTGTACGCTCTCTGCTCTGAATGTGCGCTAACAAAAATGTTTTGTTTACGCCGTGGAGGACGACTCCTCCTCAGCGTCTGTCTCGTTAATGCTAATTGGGTGTCTCGCTCGTTATAGAGGTAGAGGCTAACGAGCTGGAACTTTTTGATTTGGGCCGAGTTGGAGTGCCACCATGCCACGTGTCAAATTAGGGAGTTGCGTTTGTCTCAATGTGGATCGCCTGCAAGAGGGATTGGGGGCGGGGGCGTCATGATGGAGGGTGTGGGGAGCAGGGCCTCATTCCTCATTTGTTGTGCTCGCTTGTTGCCCCGGAAACAGCCTCTCCAAAGGATAAACCCTCCATGGGACGCCCTTGACTACACGTTTGTGCCAGAGTTGAATGAAACAAAATCTGACGAAATGTCAAATGTCAACTTCACATCACAACAATTCATTTGATTTATTATTTCATGAATGAATGACCACCAGAAGTTGAATTTTGGCCCAATTTTGCTTGATTCATAGATTTGAATAAAAATGATGTATTTGGGAATAAAAGTCTAAGATTTGTGGAAAAAACAACAATCCAGTGGCTAATTGCAAAATGGTCCATTTTGGCAATATGGGTTTTCTCAAAAATTGTGTCTTTTGTCATAAAATATGGAAAAGTTGCTCATAAAATCCATGATTTTGTCAATTAAAATTTGGTCAGAATTTCCTCTAGGATCAATGAATTCTAAGATTTGGGCATTGAATTGTCACAAAAAAGTTGTATTTTGGCCCCCCAAATTGTTATAGTTTGCCCTCAAAATATTGTATATTTTCACAATCACAAAAAAAATCAATGGTTGATTAACAAAAAGTTGGCTCATTTTAGCTCAGAAATGTAAAGTTACTTCAATCAAATCAAGCAGCATTTTGGAATCAGGAGGGAAGTTTACAGCGATGGAGAGACAGGAAGTTGTAGGCAGCAAGACAGGAGGTGAGGAGGCGGCCAACGCGTATGTGCGTGCGCATGTGTGTGTGTGCGTCCATGCGTGTGTGTGTGTGTGTGTGTGCGTGCGTGTGTGCGTTTGCGTGCGTACGTGTGTTGTGGAGGCGGACACAGGTTGTGAGTTCAAGTTTGGGAAAAAAAAATCTCCAGCACACATCCTCTCGACAAAAAAAGAAAAAAATCCTCATTTATGGATCATGTGATCTCACTGAGGAGGCGTAATGTGCATGTGTGTGCGTATTCCAGTAAGATGATGTCATCTCTGAATAAAATATGTTACAGCAGAACATGCCATGATGTCATCACCTGAGAGGAAATGGAACACACATGCACTCACAAATGCACACTCATACACACACACTTTATAAATGATGATGTGGGTGATTAAAATACTAAAATATGTTGTACTTTATTAGAGTTCCACGTAAAAAAAATCCAAACTAAAAGTACAGTAATTAATTAAAAATTCATCTGCCTTTCACCTGCAGCCTCGTGTGAGTGTGTGTGTGTGTGTGTGTGGTGTGTGTGTGTTCTCATTAAATATTGATGCTCTTTGTGAGCTAATGGATGCTAGTTAGCGCTCTGTCGCTAATGGTCAGCTGACTGCTTCTTTTTCTTCTTCACTCTCGATTTCTCGAGAGTTTGGGCTCAAAAGTGTCCATAAAAGCTTAGAAATGTCCTCATCAGACCTCAAAGGATCAAATCGTAGTGCACTTTGCATTTTATTTGGCTTTTTGCGACACTTTTTATGAACAGATAAAAGTAGGCAGACACATCCAAAGCACAAAGCACTGCAGTGGTGACCAAATGCTTTTGACCAGTAGATGATGCAAAAGATGTTGATATAGATCCTGTGCAACTGGTGTGATGCATTTGAGTCTGTTTGATGCTACGTTAGCTTCCCGTGCAAAATCGACAGCTCTGTTTCGACTTTTGGTCTACTGATTCTATATTTTGATCCCATGGGAATCAGCTGACGTATCACTTTTTGGTGGACAAATGGTTTTAATTTGGATCTTGATGCTACATTTGCTTCTCATGCTAGCTGCCAACCGATTAGCCATCAACTGGCTAGTTGCCACATGCAGAAAGTTATAGCTAAGTAAGCAGACACTTTCGAAACTTGACTTTATAGGACTCCAAGTCAGTCGTAAAAACAAAACAAAACAACTTTAAGATATGCTGTGACTGTTCAATGCTACGTTTGTTTCTCATGCTGGCTGCTCTCTCGCCGTCAGCTGAGCAGCTGCTAGACACAGAAGGCTACACATTCTTAGCTTGGCATGTTCAGGCACTCGGTTGGCAGATTTATTATTATTATTATTTTTAATTACATCAAGATATTCCTTGACTTCCTTACTTTGCCTCAGGTTCTCATACTAGCTCTTAGCTAGCTAGCCATCAACTGGGCAGCTTGTCATATGCAGAAAATGAATAACAAGAAACCACAAATATACTAAGCTTGTAATAATTGGATGCTCAGTCGACAGCTTTTTTTTTTAAAGAATTTAAATTAGAATTTAATTTTCGTTTGTGAATGTTTGACGCTCATGCTAGCTAGCCAGCTGTCGTCTGGCAAGCTGCCACATATAGAAAGCAAGTGTCACGTAAGCGAGCACGTTCTAAGCTTGGCGTGACAGGTCCCTAAGTCGACAGCTTTTTGTAATCAAATGACTGATTTAGATGTTGTGTTGTTTAGACGAATCCTGCCTGGAGAAGGTAAACAAGAGCTTGGCAATAATGTCGGTAGGCTCATTGCACCGTCTTCCTTGATGGCCATTGTGCTTCTTAAAGAAAGAAAAGAAGCCTTGGGGGAGTGTGTTCCATGACAACGTTTTGATGCTTTTTGTGTGCGTAAACGACGGCAGGTTGTCGTGGTGATGAAAGTGTTCCGACACCCTTTCATACGCTCCCAAATATGCTTTTCATGAGACGAGAACCCGCGTCCGACTTTGCTTGACGTCCTCACTGACATGTTTTTTTTAAAAATATATATTTTTTTATGGCTTTCATCCTTTCATTTGCTTTTTAGTTTCAGTTTTTTTCCCCAGATTTCCAGGCAGAGAGCGCTGTGTCCTGCCAGCATCATTACAGCAATGAAATGATTTTTTTTTGTCTTGTGTGTGTGTGCGTGTGTGTGTGTGTGTGTGTGTGTGTGTGTATGTGTGTGTGTGTGTGTGTGTGTGTGTAATGACTGTCATTGTCATTTTCTTTCTACTGAATGAGAGACCAAAGCAGCACTGTCCATGATTACCTCTATCGCAAACAGCATCAAAGCCTACGACAAGCTACTTTGAGCATTTTATTCCATATCCTTGATTCAGTTTAGGTACGAATACGTTTGTACTAGTAAGCTCTTAGAATACAGTGGTTCTACTACTGTACTGTATACTATCGAGGACAAAATGACTGAAGAGCTGGATATGAAGGATATTCGGAAAAAAAATATTTTTTATCTGTGACTATAGCTTCTTTAGAAATAGTAATCATTTGTAACTCTTCCCCAAAAATGGCACCAAAATGGCCAACTTACTTTACTGATTACTTGATTTTAAAAGTGACGATATTACTGATTACTGGGTGTTAAAAGTAACTATAGATTAGATTGGGTTCGATTACAAATTAACTTAAATCAGCAGCTACACCGCGTCAACATAAAAATGACAACTGGTTTTGCCAATACTTTATTGGAAGTTAATAACATAAGTTCTTGTTTGATTTTCGTGCGATCTGCCAGGGTGGACCCGCGTGCCGGATTCTGAGTCAATTGGACGCAGAAGGAGAAAAATAAGAAGAGCGCCAAGGGATTTGATGGAAGCTTGTATAAAGTCAACAAGTGCGATGCTTGTAAACACGCTAAATCCATTAAGTTCACGGTCAGTGCTTGATGGACATGCTACAAGCTAACAACACTAACACTCACCGACAATATTTCTTGGTTAAAAAAAAAATACCCCCCCCCCCCACACACACACAACTTCAGAGGTTTTCATGAAAAACAAGTTTGAGTGACACCAATCAATACGTACTTGGGAACTTTTGGACTTGAAATTGGAGTCTCAACATTTTCAGCGATGTCGTTTCTGGTTTTCGGTGTGGTTTTAGTTCAAAGGTGGCGTTTCTTTTCGGGGAAAGAAAGTTAGACGATATATCTGGCACCTGTGCGTTCGATTTACACAAAATCCGGCTCGTGTGTTCATCATGATGAGACGCATGAAAATCTAATAAGAACCCATGCAATGAGAGTCAGCCATTTTGATTGTTCTGGACTTCAAGGTAATGAAATTGACATAGAAGCTCTGCCGTGAAAGGAACAGCTGGTCAGCCATTTTGTTTTAGAGCTGCTGTTTCATGCGGTCGCTCATATCGAAAAAGGCCAGATATCTACACCTCGAGATTTTTTTGGGGGTTTTCTTAAGTGCATTTGTAGCGGCCATCAATTAAACGCATATATTCACTATTCACGGGCCAACCCAGTCGTTGTCCCCCGCGAATAGTGGGGGTCCAATTTTTGTAATATAGATGACATTTAGGAAGTCACTTGCCTTATACTGTTCCTCCTCCTCCTCCTGGGCAATCAGCCCCCTTCAGGGACTTGCCCCCCCCCTCCCCTTCCCGGGTCCCACACCTGGTACGACATTTGCGCCTGATTATTGTTTAAGGAGGGTTGTGGGGCGGCTACTCCCACTCCCCTCCATTTCGGCGGGGCGAGCACTGGGCGCCTCACCTTCCGGTGAGACCCCACCTCCTTCCCCGCCGGCTGGTGGGCATTTAGTCGCGTCTGGGCCCCAAGAGCCCTGGCGTTACCCCCCTCGCGTCACTCGGAGGCATCCCACCACGCGAGGGGCCTAATACTGTTTGTCCTCATCACATCCTCATCCTCCTCATCCTCTTCGCTGGTGTGTCTCCCCTCGTCTCCTTCGTCGGCGGTGGATTCAAGGTGACAAGTTCACGTCGTCTTCTAGGGAGGCCTCCTCTGCTGACCTACTTTGACACACACACACAGACACACAAACGTACACACAGGCTCACAGTCCAACGGTATCGACAGTGCGTTTGTTTGCATCTCACCCTGTTGTTTGATCTTTGGTAGCAGTGAAGAAAATATCAGAAGTATGATTGTCATGTTGTCGTTATAGCATGTGATGTGTAAAATGTTGGAACATAAAAATGAGAAAACAATTCCCCCCCAAAAAAAACAAAAAACAAATATTTTCTGGACGCATTTTTTTCTCCTTAGCTCAATGTACATTGTGTTGCTCCTTCTGGTGTACCCACCTTGACCACGTGGCGGAAGTATAATACAGAGATATGGATATCCGAGGAGCCAATGAAAACCCCTCAGTAAGCTGCAGTAATACATGTAGTCGTCACTCTTCACAGAGGATAATTAATATTTGGTAATCAACATTTTTATAGCATTTATGGCGCTTCATTTGAAGGTCTTCAAACTCAATTTTAACACATTTAAATACATGTAATATACTGAGATGGAGCAAGCGCAATGGAGAGCACAAAATTATTGTGCTAATACAACACCACGACCAAAGATCTACAGTATAAAATGAACTTCCAGCCCCTTGCTGAATGCATCTGATCTTCACTTATTTTCAACAATAACTTTGCCGCGTTGAAATACTTCCTGTTTTGTTTCTTTTGAATTTACACAAACTCAACAAGTGGGCCACCATCTAGTGGTTGACAGTGGAACTACAAGTGTAAACAGATTTATTTATTTTTTTAAGAGTTCTTAACTGTACAACAAAAATCCACAAAATAGCCGGACTGCAAACCTGGAGCCTGTTAGCTTGCATAAAGCGTTTTGCTTTGTCTGTTAGCATTAAGTTGAACGGACTAAGCTATGTGGTTGTTGAGTTATGACAATTATATTATTATAACATTACCTGTTGGCATTAATAGTGTAGTAGTGTGTTTCTGCTTGGAGGGAGTTGGTAAGGGAGAGTGGTTAAGGGTGGTGGTGGTGGGGGGGCTCGCCGCGGTGCCCGAGGGATGAGGCCGATGGGCCGGGTCTGGATGGTGGATGTGGGCGGAACCAGAGCCGCAGCGAGACGCGCTGACCTGGAAGGCGAATGTTAGACTAACAGCGCTGAATGATTCATGCGACACAATGTCGGCCGCAGCGACACCTTCATCTTTATTTGATGGACGGGCGGCGCAGCAAAGCATGCTGGGAAAAGCACACTCACGACGAGGATTTTACTGGCAGACTACTGAAAGGAGGAGAGATTTGTTTCCAGCTAAAATCAGGCATCAGCAACGTGATGAGAGACGAGACGCGTTGAATCGACAGCCGCGTCATCTTCACATGAAACAGGCTTCGAGCAAGGGTTGGGGTATCAAAGTCGGGTTTCAAGCCAGGTTTAGGGTTTCCGCTAAGGCTTAGGGCTTCGGTTAAAACAAGGATTAGTGGTTGAAAGTAGGGTTTCAATCAGGTTTAATGTTTTTGTTTAGGATTTCCAATCAGGACTCTGGGTTTCAGTTTCAAGACCAGTTTAAGGTTTTAAAGTAGGGTTTCAAGCCTGAGAGAGGAGTAAAATTAGGGTTTCAGGCCAGGTTGAGGATTTGAGTAGGGTGTCAAATCTGGTTTAAAGAATCAAAGTAGGGTTGTGGTTTCAAATTAAGGCTTCAAGTCAGCATTTTGGTTTCAAAGTAGGGTTCCAAGGTGGGGTTGTAAGCAAGGGCGAGGGTTTTGAGTTAGGGCTTCAAATTATGGTTTCCTGTCAGCGTAATGGTTTCAAACTGGGGTGTCAAGGAAGGGAAAGTTATTTGAACCAACGGTATCTCATCTCGAAGAGTAAAAAAAAATACAACTGGTTCATGAAGCAAATTTGAAGCTTCATTTTCCCATCACTTGTTCACAAATCAAACCTTGGCTGTTCTGTGTATCAACCATTGAAAACATTTTACAGACAGAATGACGCAACTGTGCGGCGCAACCAAAAGTTTTTGCTGTTTTGGTTGTTCTAACCATTGCAATAAAAGTTGTGTGTGCTAGCAGACAAAAGGTTACGACTTGATTCAAAGTTGTTGTTGTTGCGACTGCACGAAAAGGAGACCGGTGCCAGTTTATTTTTTGCTGGAAGTCGTCCAGGGGAGAGATGACTCACATTGAGATTGTCCAGTGAGACAATGAGCCAGGCTGCAGGATACCACTGTGTACACGTGCGCGCGCGCACACACACGCGTGTGTATATGTGCATATATGCGTGCATGTGTTCATGTGTGCTGGGGGTGATTTTGTCAGGCTGTCAGAGCCGCTTGCCTCATGTCCACGTCGCCTCCTTCCTGCCGCCATCTTGTTGCTCTCGGGAGGCCGCCGCTGCGCGCCTCATTAATGTGTGTGTGTGCATGCGTGTGTGCGTGCGTGCGTGCTGGCCTATATTTGACACCCGCACATCCAGATGGTGGCGCTGGCCCACTGGCCTCCACGCGGAAGGCAAACATTGACACGTTGTCAGGAAACTAACTCGTGATGTCACCTGCGGACACGCCAAGGACGTGAAGGACCACACACACACACACACACACACACACACACACACGCATGTTGTGCTTTTTTTCCAGCAGAACATTCATATTGTATAAACTTAGGCTGTGGTTTTACAATTTAATGCTGCTGTATAATAGAGGAAAATTGTCCTTTTTTTTTAAATCAACTCTTCCTGGGTCTCCCAAGTAGTGATTCAAGACAGGGTTAGGGTATCAATTTAGGGGTTCAAGCAAAGGTTAGGTTGTCACATTAAGGTTACAAGTCAAGGTTGGAGTTTCAAACAAGTGTTAAGGTTTCCAATTAGGGTTTCCAGCCAGGGTGAGGGTTTCAAATAAGGGATTCAAACAAGGGTTAGGGTTTCTAATTAGGGTTTAAAGTGAAATTTAGGTTGTCAAACTCGGGTTGCAAGCCAAGGTTGGGGTTTCAAAGGAGGTTTGAAGCAAATTAGGGTTTCCAGATAGGATTCGGGTTTCAGATAAGGCTAATGGCAAAAATAGGCGATGGTGTGAAGGGTTAGGTTGTGAAAATCTGAGTGAAAAGACGGTTAGGGTTTCAAACCAGGTTGAAAGTTTCAAATTAGGGTTTCAAACAAGGGTTAAGGTTTGAAATTTAGGCTTTCAAGCCTATTTCGGGCTTTCATCAAGAGTTTGGGTTTATGTGTGTGGCTGTGATTGTGTGTGCTGCACCTGGAGGAAACAGGAGTCAGGTTTTTTTTCTCTCTCAGCATGCACCCCTACCCTGCCACCCCCCCCCCCCA
>CAAKHF010014199.1:3398-24410 GCA_901007745.1 Hippocampus kuda
CTCAGGAAGCATGATCAACATTGACCACCTGGATGTGCAAGTATGGCTGTGTGTGTGTGTGTGGGTGTGTGTGTGTGTGTGTGTGTGTGTGTGTGTGTGTGTGTGTGAGTGTGTGTGTGTGAGAGAGAGAGAGAGAGAGAAAGAGACACCATTACCCATGTCATCCAATTGTAATAGAGGTGAAAAAAAGAAAGCCCTAAAAATGGGGGTCATGAAATCAACCAAGATCCTCCCCTCAAGTTCCAACAGTGTAATGTTCGATAAACCTGAAAACTTTTCAAACTCTAATTTTCATATTTATATGCAATACATTTGTACTGCATTGGTCATTTTTAGGCTACAAACAAAGGACAAAACAATCAAGGGCAGATTCTCCTGTTCACACTTTAATCAATCCCTGATGCACCGTTGTTAGGCATTATCAAGGTGATTTTCCCGTCAAGGCTTCTGACACATCCATCTGCGTAACTGGTGAAAACTCGTGCAGCAACCGAAGAGTGAAGAGCCATTGACTTCTAAGGATGCCTGCAAGTCGCAGATTGTGGACTTTCCATAGAGATTCATTTGAAATATATTCCTCACTTTAAATGTGAAACTGACTTGCGTAAGGATCCAAAAGTTAAATGAAATGTGAGACTTGAAGCTGCATGCGTATTTGCACTATCCAAGATGCCTTCAGGCAATAGGCATGGGACACCCTGAACCGGTTGCCAGCCGATTGCAGGGCACACAGAGACGAACAACCATCTGCGCTCACACTCACACCTAGGGACAATTTAGAGTACACAATCAGCCTGTCATGCATGTTTTTAGAATGTGGGAGGAAACCGGAGTACCCGGAGAAAAACCACACAGGCACGGGGAGAACATGCAAACTCCACACAGTGACGCCAGAGCCGGGATCAAACCCACGACCTCTGAACTGTGAGTCCACCGAGCTGCCAAAGGGCAAATAAAAACAAACAATTGAAAATCGAATTCACCATTGCTATCGTTAGAATGAGTCCAGTTGTTGGGAGGTGCTCTTGCAGACAAACTCCAAGGCACTGGTACAAATCAGCAGCTGCTTGGTCAAACGGCCGTCACCAGCGGAGAACGGAAAGCAGTTCGTCGAATCAAAATGTGCAACATGAAGTTTCACCTTCAAGTGGCATGAGACCTTGGCGCAGTTTCCTCAGCGTGCAAGATGCTTTAGTCTCTGGGAGAATACACTCATCACTAGATTGGACTGATATAAATTTGCTGCTTCAAGAGTGTGCGCATGTCATGTGACACACTTCAGTCTATGGCAGAATTTGCGCAACCAAAAAAGGGTGCATCATTGTGAATTTTTTGACATGTAAATGCACAGGAGAATATGCCCCTCATTTTGTACTGGATTGAGGGTTTTTCAGCCACAAGGAATCTATACTAACACATGACCACTTCCACATTTTGTTGTGTAAATATGTCGTGTGTGCTTATAAAATATTTCTTATCAAAATGTTCTCTCATGAGAACAACAGGAAAGAAAAAAGATCAGATGAAAGAAACGTGTAAAATAGGTTATCACCACACAACTGGGTAGCTTTGACCTTTAATATGCTCCAACCAAAAATGTGAAGGTAGGATGGAAACAGTTTGGTTGTGTATCTGTGTGGTTTTGGAAATGTGCACGGTGTGCAAGATGAGACATCAAAATGCTTTGTGTGACTGACGGCACACTTCTTGTTTTATGCTTCCCACACAGTCGGGGCTAAGCCTCGATATGTACACGCAACTGTTTATTTTTGAAAAAAATAAAATAAAACTGACACCACCCAAAGTAACATGTAATGTTCTAATCCAGTGGTTGTCAAAGCTTTTACAGCAAGTTCCACCTCAAAGAAGACTTAGCTCTCCATATACCACCATAATTACCAATTTAGAAAAAACAAATGGCATAAAAAAACCCTAAAAAAAAACCATAGGTTTGATTCCTAAAATTATCATTGTAAGCCACTGGAACTTTAAAATGCATTGCACATATAATTAAAATGAAATTGGACTTGAGTACATTACAAAAATGAATGGTTCTTTCACATTAAATCCACAACATGAATTGTACTTAAAAATGTCCTTAAAAGTAAAAAAGAAAGTACATAAAAAGTAAAACTTTTACTGTCAAAGTTTCAACAGGCTGTATGCAAGATAACAGGTTTCATGCTAATATTTGATTGTATTTCTTGTAGGTGTACATTTGATAGGTTTATTTCAGTGGTACTTTTGCATACCACTAGATGGCGCCAGTGTACTGCTAGTGGAACGTGTACTACACTTGGAGAATCATGGAACACATCCTGCAATCCTGGGCACTCATTCATTCATTCATTCATCTTCCGAACCGCTCCATCCTCACTAGGGTCGCGGGGGGTGCTGGAGCCTATCCCAGCTGTCTTCGGGCAGTAGGCGCTGAATTGGTTGCCAGCCAATCGCAGGGCACACAGAGACAAACAACCATGCACGCTCACACTCACACCTAGGGACAATTTAGAGTGTTCAATCAGCCTGCCATGCATGTTTTTGGAATGTGGGAGGAAACCGGAGCACCCGGAGAAAACCCACGCAAGCCCGGGGAGAACATGCAAACTCCACACAGGGAGGCCGGAGCTGGAATCGAACCCGGTACCTCTGCACTGTGAAGTCGACGTGCTAACCACTGGACTACCGGGCCGCCTATCCTGGGCACTACCCGACAAAATATTAAATCTTATAGAGCGTCGAAAGAAGAAAAGAAAAACTAATCTTCAGCACCTTTTCCCATTGAGGTGCGAACAATGGAGACTCTTGGCGAAGGTCGAAAAATGCCCAGTCATGTCAGAGTTGTCACGGTTTGTTCAAATTCACAAATGTTTCCAAAAATCTCACCTGACATTCAACAGATGTTCATCAACAATTTTTGTGACTTGTCGCAGGGAAATTTCGAGCATGTTCAAAGTTCCCATGTGCGTCTGATTCGTTTGATTGAAAAGTCACGATGTGTTGGGTGATGGAGTTTCACACCAGACCTTGAAGTGGCGATTTTGCTTATTACAAAGTGGGTACCAAGTGTGCCACATAACACGCTTTTGATTTTACTGCCACTTCATCTGCTGGATTGGGTAGAAGCGTGCCTGACTTGACTTTAATGCAAGCTGACCACAGCAACAAACATTGAGCACCGTTTTTAAGCTGCATGAAAAATGAATGTTATTTGAAACAAATATGTTATTTTGTGTCCCTGTACCACCATTTTGTGCAGAAATAATTTTACAGTTACAGTTACAATAACAATAATCTTTTTTTTTTCCTTAAATGTAGTCTTTTTTTTTTTTTTACTCAGACAAAACAAAACTACTCTCCCCCTGCCTGTTTGTGTGGTCATAAACAAAGCTGTCAGCAGGGCAGACACTTTTATTATTATGTCATCAAAACGGATTACTTGCTGGCACGAGTTTGGAAATCACATTGCCTGAAATAGTAAGTATGAGTTTGAGATCTCAGTGGAGACATTTTTTTTTCCACCTCGATTTCACTGTTTGGCTTACGTGTGAGTAAGACAGTTGATTTCAATGTAAATATGGCCCTTTAATGTTCAAAAAGACTACCGGTACTCTGTCTTCACAATCGTGACATTTGCTGTCTGTGGATTTCCTTCACTTATGCTTTATTTGTGCAGATGGAGCCTACTGGTGTCAGTGTGAAGCAAGTGAGCAAATTGAGCATTAAATCTAAACATGTGACACTAGAAGACAAAATTGCAGTGCAGACGAGACCACCCATAAACATTTTGGCTTCCTTCTGACTCAAAGCGAACTGAATTAGATGCTGTCGCAAACGCTTAACCACAGCGCTCTGAGAAGCCACACGAGAAGCAGATGCATCGCGTGGCGTTTTGACTCGATCAAAAACGTGTTGAATGAAGTTTTGGTGCACGTCAGACAAACATTGTTCAAGTGAAAGGGCAACTGTGTGCATTTCAGCACGGAGTGCAGCGTACTGTGGGCCCGATTGCATGTGTGACGCACTGAATAGATTCTGAGGTGGAACATAATGACTGGCGTTTACCACCTGGAGACAGTTGGGTGCTTGCACTTCTTCAACTGCCACACTGGGCCTGTTTCTTTATGAATAAGTGAGGAAAGGGATCTGCTTTTCCTCTGCCTCAGATTTCATCGTAATCTGAACGAGGACATTCGCTGACACTTTATTTTATTCGATCTATTTATCTATTGCCTTCGGGTGCAACCAGTTCAGGTTGGACCTTGCCTCCTGTCCAAAGACAGCTGGGACTGGCTCCAGCACGCCCGCGACCCTCATGAGCATACGCAGATTAGAAAATGGATGGATGGATATCTTTGGGTGAAACTCTCCCTCATCCTAAATCTAGGAAAAATTTCATGGTGAATCAAAATTTAGCTCTCATTATTCATTCATTCAGTCATTTTCCAATCCACTTATCTCCACAAGGGTCACGGGAGGTGCTGGAGCCTATCCCAGCAGTCTTCGGGCAGTAGACGGGGGACACCCTGAATCGGTTGCCAGCCAATCGCAGGGCACACAGAGACGAACAACCATTGACACTCACACTTTGGAACAATTTAGAGTGTTCAATGTGCCTGCCATGCATGTTTTTGGGAATGTGGGAGGAAACCAGAGTACCCGGAGAAAACCCACGCAGGCCCAGGAGAACATGCAAACTCCACACAGGGAGGCCGGAGCCCGGATCGAACACTGTACCTCTGCACTGTGAGGTCAACGCGCTAACCAGTCAACCACCGGGCCGCCCCGCTCTCATTATTTGAACATTAAAAAGTCTCTTACCAATATATCATTCGTCATTAACCATAACCAATAACAAAACACTTTTGACCTTGAATGATAGGAAAGTTTGATTCCATCTTCCAAGCTAGAAAGAAAATGATGCTGAAGAAAATTGTCTCAAACAACCATTCATTTATTTATTCATTTTCCAATCCGCTTATCCTCATGAGGGTCGCGGGGGTCAACCAACCAGTGAACTTCAAATTATTACGTCAGGGAGGCGAATCTATCTCTCTATATAGTGCATGTAGGCCTCAGCTTTCAACTGCTGTTTAAATCATTGGAGGGCCTGTGTTTGAGCTGCTACAGAGAAAGAAAAGTTTCTGGGCCTGTCGACTCACAGTATTTTTGCCACCACTTAAGTCTCATCGTATACAGGACACAAAGACAACGAAATCTGTTTTGAGGGTGATTAAAGGAAAGGAGGAGATGAAATATTCTTAAAAATGGCAACTTTCCAGCATTTGTCTTCATTTTTCAAAAATGAGCCTCTTGGTTATGCTGTGCACGATCGAGGACTTCAAACGCTTGAAGTTGGCTCAGTATTGATGACTCAATCAGCAAGGGTCAGGAGGTTTAGGAGGAGAGGGATGCCTGAGCAGAACTTAATCTCATTCGTCCTTTAAGTGAAGGATTTGGGATGAATAAGGAGGTGCAGAAAAGCTATTACCGACCACCTTCCAGAGTTTGTCATCCACCAAGGGCGGAAGGGCCTGGAGCATTGCCAACTGCACCCACTAACACGGACATTTACAGCAGAGACGCACGTTGATGCATGGCATTAGAGAGCCTTGGCTTCCCCTACGCCCCCTTTGAGCTGTAAAACACAAACAAATCAAAGCAATGTGAGGTGCAGCTTGAACGTGTGCCCCCTCTTGGAGAGTTTATCGAAGTGTGGCATGTTTTTTTTTTTTCTATTGGAGGGGTTGGGGGCGGGGGGGCAAATGTATGTACTGACTCCACAGTAAAACAACAGATTCAAAATCATGTGGGTGGCCTGTAATAAGTCCAATATTGCAAAATGGCAGCAAATAATTCCAGCAAAACTGCTTTCTAAACACAAATAAAAGGAAGACAGAAAAGGTAAAGACAGCAAATTTGATCTTGAAGAGTGCAACTATCTGGAGCATCCACAAGCAACAAGCAGTTGCTTGTGGTTTTGAGCTTTGAATACCTATTTACTTTCCGAATCTGTAATTTACAGGATCTTTTTTTTTCCCCAAACAGTGTATCAAGCATCTTGAACTCCAGACTATGTAATCTAGTGGAGATTATATTGCTGAACCAACCTGGTCACATTTTACCGGCCATTAGCATCAACTCTCAGCAGTCTTCTGTTGAGAATTGATCGCAGTAAGACAATGGTCACTTGTCATGCCTTTGTTCTCATCATTCAAATTTTGAAGCTGTTGTTTGAGAATGTCAGCGAAAGCCTCTGTTGAGGGCCTGAACAAGTAATAGTTTTTGCACACACACACACACACACACACACACACACACACACACACACACACACACACACACACACACACACACACACACACACACACACACACACACACACACACACACAAAATGGAGTTCATACTATGTATGATTAAAACGTTAACAGATGGTGTCCAGGGCAAACAAAAAGGATGATGTATGGCTGCCTAAAGCATAATGTTACAGAGGAAATATGGATCACAGATTGTTTTTCATCCATCTTCAACACCGCTTATCCTGAACGGGGTCACGGGGAGTTACTGGGCCCTATCCCAGCTGACTTTGGGCAGAAGGCTGTCGACATCCTGAACTGGTCACCAGTCAGTCACAGGGCACATAGAGAGACAAACTACCATTCACACCGCCACTGAGTGGGAAGCGATCCCACGCTGCCCACACACATGTCAGGCGAACGTACCACCCCCCCGTCAGCGACCAGATTGTTTTTTTACACATTCAAATATTGAAGCTGGCATGTAACCATGATAGCTGGCCAAACGTTAATTAAAAAAACATGGCTTCAACTGTCTCTGAACTCTGGAAACATTGGGAAAATACTCTCCACATGTACATCTTCTAATCTGTCACAGATGTGCCTTTCCGCGGTCCATAATTAATCCCCAAAAGAATGACAATTAGGAATAAAGATATGTTTCATTCGCCAAAGGACAGACAATAGTTGAAGGCTGGCATCAGGAAGAGAAGACAATCATGTTCGTAAATTATAATTGTTTAATGTGTGTTTGGTTTGTTTTAGTTGAACTGAATCGAAGACATTATTTGTGGCGGCACGGTGGACATGTGATTCGCACGTGTGTCTCAAAGCTGAAAAGTTTTCGGTTTGACTTTGGCCTTTGTCCACATATGCGGCGCCTGTTGTGTTCGCTTGTGTGGGTCGTCCAGCTTTCTCCCACTTCAGGTTCACTAAAGATTCTTAATTGTCCGCAAGTATGAATGTGAATGGTTGTTTGTCTTCTTTTTTCTTTTGCTTTTGTTTGGCTGGTGACCAATCCAGGGAGTACGCCATTGATCACCAGCCCAGTCATTCCACATGCTCTACATGTGCGCATCCAAATAAATGCTGCACGATTTGTACTGTTCATTTATTGCCGACTTACACAATGAAGAAGCAAACGTCTCCTTTTCACAGCGTCAAATTTGCACACATCTGTGTGCATCCCCTCAAGTCATAAGAAAACAATTTTGGCCTCCTACCATGAAACATTACACAACACACAACTCCTCCAGCAGCTTCTTATACAGAGCGCTTTATCAGATACGAGTGCAACATGCTACAATAATTAACACTGTTGTCAAAGCCATATCTTTAATTAGAACACACTTCCATGGAGAATAAATCCCGAGTTTGCCCCTTAGCGATTAAGATTGAAGCAGACAAACTCTGACGATGGGGTCAAATACATGGCTGATGATAATGCCGATTGCTCTAAAACCCCGTGCTTTGTATTGCAGTGACAGAATAGTTTTGCCAGCGTCTTTCTTTCATGCTAATGAGCACCGTTGAACAGAATCTATGATGACAAGTGATTGGGATTAAAAGGCATCAAAAGAGGATACTAAAGGACATTGTGACATTTTTCTTCAAAATTATTATTTGATGTTGTGTTACTAACGCACGAATCAGATTCTCATTAGTTGTTCAATAACTTTTTTTTTTTTAACGCTTTAGTTCAATGGTTAATATGGACTGTAAAAAACCCTTCCATCCATTTTCAACACTGTTTATCCTGAAGAGGGAGTTCAGGGGAGTTTCTGGAGCCTCTCCCAGCTGACTTCGGGTGAAAGGCGCGCTACACCTTGAACTGGTCAGCAGTCAGTCGCAGGGCACATTTCGAGACGAACACCAATCACACCCACATCCACACCGTCACTGAGTGGGAACCGATCCCACGCTGCCTGCACACAAATCAGGCAAGTGTACCACGACACCATCAGCGACCCAGACTGTGAATAATTATAACACAATCCACTTTTACTGGTTGACCTCCAGTTCCCGGACACAAATAGAAGAGTAAATGGTTGTGTTGGGGTTTTTGTTTAGCATTCAGCCATTCACCAAAGTAAAAATGAGCAATGCAATGTTGCGATGAGATAAACTAACAGTTAGCTGAGGTTGTTTTATGCATTCTTCTACTATGACTCCGTCTTCTTAGTATTGCCTGCCAGTCTGGATGCTGTACGGCACCACGCCCTCTCTCACAGGTCATTCTTGGTATTACAACAGCCATCTGGATCAAGGGTTGTTCCTGGTCATGTATTGGGTCACATTTCTCCAAAAAAAAAAAAAGAAAAGAAAAATGTGCGTGCACCCTTTGACAATGCAATAGTGTACCACGTACAGAGACAACCAATCCACTTGGACACAAAGAACGTGGTAGCCAGTACACACTGATCACACTGTAATCAAGGAACTAGTCCTTTGAAATATCCTTTTAATGATCTCGAATGAATGCAGATTTGTGATGTGCAACAGCAGGCCTACTTCCCATTTATGATGGAAGAAGGGAAAATGAATAAATAGTTACTTGACTCAATAGATGAATAATTTACACGTTAAAAAGCACACATGCATTATTGACCTCAATAAAGCACGTAGAGTATAAGCATCTGCTTAGTGAGCAGCTCTTTGCATTCCTGGCAGCAAGTATATTCTTTTAAAATATTGTAAGAAATTATCATAAAATAATCATTTTCTCTGAATAGTATAGTGTAAAAACACCAAGCATTGTGTTTGATTGGTCCTAGTATTTTTATTTTTAATTTTTTGCATATATATACTCAATAATGAGTGAGATTTTACAGACTAGCCAAAGTGAGTCAATTTATCGGGGAAATGCGGTTGCCCCAAGTAACACTTGTTGCTAGTGGACAACAACCGTTACACATTCGGCCTGTACATCCTGTTCCATACCTACCTGAGGCAAAAATCTAAATCTATTATTCTGCTGTTTTCTTAATACCTGCTCTGTAACTGTTCAAACAATCAAGTTTAAGATCTTAAACACATAAATGCTAGTCTCCAGTCATTTCACGACCTTGTATTAATAATATGACTTTAAAAAAATGCTTTGTTGGAATGCAAGCTATTCAGTTTTGGCTATACAGTCATCTATTTAGATGTTGCACTCATGATTACAAGCTATCCTGGAGGTATACAGAAGTCAAATCTGTGGGATGGAGGAACGGAATAATTCTGGCAGGTGGGGGTGGGCGAGGGAATAGCAACTCTGGGAGCATAGAAAGCATAAACACAGGAAATTATTCATAGCCTCAAAGCTGTGTTCTTCACAGGCTTGGCACTAACACGGAACGAACGTGAACGGAAACACACGCACGAGCTCGTACTCTCGCTGGTCTTTGTGCACGAAGCTTGAGAGCGACGTCTCGGGAGTGCAGCTCAGTCTTACGCTCTGCTCAATATTGCATGAGCCTGCGCTAAAGTTGAACCCGGCCTTTTGTTTTAGTTAAGCAGCAGAATAAATAGAGCATCGCTGCGGCATCATAGGAACAATTAAATAAACAGAAGAAAGAAGATTTCACAGACATTGTTGAGCTCATCACGCTTTGCAGCATCTGACGAGCAATACAATTACTTCCAATCCGTTTATGAACTGTAAACTAAAAGCCTGCGAAAGGACAGAGACAATATATTATTTTCCGTTAATGAGTGTCAGGAGCTCCGCGTATGCTTGACTGTGATGAGATTGAGTGAGTATTTTCTTTTGATTCCAAATGGAGCATGAGGGATATTTCAAATAAGAACTGATGCAAAACATCGGATTTGGAGGAGGATTTATTTTGTTCTGCATCAAGACCAGTGGCTCTGCCTCCCGTTCTTAAAACACAGCTCATCTGCACCAAAGACCAGATAGAGCTTATCGGAAAATCATGCTAATCGTACACACATTGATCCTCGAGCGCCATTCGGGCATGTTTCTCTGAAGAGTTACTAATGCTACATGAGTTGAAAGGAATGGCTTCCAATGAACCTCAAAAATCTTTTTCTTACAGGTAACAATTTCTTAATTGTCATATGTTGAGAGAAGTAAACCACTGCTTAACTATGCCACACTGTGAGAGAACAGAAAGGTGTTCTCGTAGTGACACTGAAGCCCTGTGGTATTGCTCGAAGTAACTGTCAGCAAGCAACATTGAACACAGCTTTGGCTTTGTGCTTGCTTTGGCGGAACGTACTTTTACTTTTGATGCTAGGTTTACATTACTGGGGCCACGGCAGCCCTGTTTGCCCAAAACAGCGTCAATGTACCTTTAAGAAACAAATGGTTGTGAAACAGAAAGTCTGTAGCCAGTATGTTTGTCGCACAATCCTGTAAGATTAGATTTACCGCAGTCGATAATGTCCATGGTTTGATGGACACTTTGGGCACCCGACTGAGAAACGGGTAGGAAATGCTTCCAATACACTTCATTGGTTGTTTGGAAAAAGAGCACCGGGGACTACTTTACTGCGTGTGAACATCATTCATACGAGTCTGTAATAAAACTAAAAAAAACTAATAAAAAAGGCCAAAAGGCATCATGGAAATCCTCTAAAAGAGAAAATCCTTCAGAAATTGCGGCATCACAGAAGTCATTGTGGATCCAGCAAGAGAGATGGAATGACATGTGTGCATTATGCCAGTCACCTAAGAAGTAGGCAGCAGTTGAGGAAAAAAAAAATCACTCATTGATCCACAAAATGGTGTGTTCAGTGACACAATCGTCCAAAAGCGTCCTTGATGAAATCGATGCTGATTACGAGTGACAGCATCCACCACAGTTAGACATCTATTAGCTGAGACATATATCATCTCCATCAATTAATTGTATTTGCACCAAAGCAGATGCAACAAGTGCATAATTATGACTGTAATTAAGCTGCAAAAAAAAATAAATAAATAAAAATACAATCCCTGCCACATGAGCACCTTTGAAACCATGACTGCTTGCTTCATTAGCATCTGCTGTAAGCTTATTAATCATCGAACAGGCAATTAGCAAGCTGTTAACATTGGCAGCTGGTACGCAAATATATTCCTGGCTTAATATCCTCCTCGGATAATAAAGGAAACATTATGAAAATGAGATTTGCCACCATGTGAGTGATCTATGCCATTAATTGCGCTTCACTGTCGAAAGTGTTCGCATGGGCCAATGGCAGTGTGACGAGCTGGCACGGAGTTTATATGCCAGGCTGCCGGGGGGGGGGCTGAAAGTAGTAGGCAGCCTGCATGACAATTTATGGGGTGTTCAAATGCTCCCCCTGCTTCCCTTCTGTCACATCTTGAGGGTAGCGGAGGTGAACTACGGGGGGCTTGTCATGTGTGAGCAATACACGCTGACCATATTTACGAAAGACAAAAATAGCCGCACAATGAGATGTCCTTTTCAATATACGCACATCGCCGTGCGCTACGGCGACACTCTTCGAAAAACAAGCCAGGTTTGTTTTGGCAGTCTACAGCACAATCATCTGCAGAACATCGCTAATGACACTTGGGCTGGACATCCATCAAAGCAATGCCCAGGAAGCCAGAGCCAACGCGTAGCTTCCCTCTTGGTGTTAATCTATGCAGCGCAGGCGCGCAGAAGCCATTACATCTCTGAATACATGATGAGGCTCACAGCTAATTCTCCTCTCCACACCAAGGGGATCTTGGAGAGCGAGAGGCACCGTAATTGAAGCCAGGAGGCAGATTGTGATCTATTGACATGCATTTGAGGCTTTTAATCGGACAGTTGTCCCCTCATTTGACAGACAGCTGTGTGGGCGGCCATACCCTCCTGCCATGGATGCATACACACAGACATGTTAGGATTCATGTCGCTCCACACACTAACTTGTTACTGTTAACCACGACTCACCGAGACACAGACAGTTAGACGTTCTCAAATTCGATACTAATGCAAACGAATGTGCATTCAACTGGCTGAATTGGTGTGACCCCAGCCGATATTTGGCTATTCCAGAAACATATTTCATTCTTCTCCTTTTCAACTTGGTCCACTTGGCACGCAAGTCTTTGTTCATTTACATCTATTACATTTAACGAGGAACTGAATTTGGTCGATTTTTTTTCTTCCACAGAGCATGTGGACCCTTTGCGTCTCACTTTGTATGCTAAACTTGCATGTTCGAATCTGTGTGCTAAAAGCAAATGGGGCTTAATTGGTGTACAGTAGTAGGAGTCAAAACAGCAGCAGAAATGCCAAGCTGAAATACAATCCTCCTAGCAAAATGTAAACAAAAAAACAAAAAAAAAATCGAGCTTTGAAATCACAATTTGGGACAAAATGAGTCGTCAGAACAGCCACCATCCATCCAAATGTAGTCACGTCCCATTGCTTCAAAATGACAGGCAGGAAAACAAATGCGTGGCCAGAGGAATCAATCCAGGAACATCATTGTCACTCGATTCCTATAGGAGACGACCATTTGCAATGTGCAGTATTGAGTTTTCAGTCTGCAAAATCCTCCGTCACAGCAGGGCTGAATATCATTCAGTGGGAGAAGTAGCGTCTACTATCGGTCTGAACCAATCCGGATGAAAACGTCCCTGTGACTCAAAAAAAAAAAAAAAAACAGGCTCTTTTGTAACAACTACATTCAACCACTCCTTTTAAAATCCACTACTGTGCAATCAATGTGGCGTTTGAGTAATGCCAGACCCATTAGAGCCAACCAAATTGCAGCGGAAGGCAGGGGAAGTGTATGGGAAATGGCTGCTTAATATAGCAGCTGGGGCTTGAAAAAGTGCTTAGTGGAGCGCAATCCGCTGAAATCAATAGCAACCGGGAGGCTATATTGTTTCAAACGAGGAAAAATTGTGGCTACTATTTTTAAAAACGCTCAACATTGATGTCTCGGCTGCCAAGACGTTGATTCATGAGTGAGGTTTAAATAATGCAGAGATGAAGAAACCGATGGCGAGATGTGGGACAGGAAAGAATGGTACGCTGTGGACAAACAACATCTAAGTTTGGATTTCACCCCCCAAGCATGGAGTGATGACATTTCATGTTTATACTGGTCAAAAGATCTTGTTGTCATGACATCATGATGATCTCTTCATTCCTTTATTGAAACAGGAAAATGATAAAACATGTATTGAGCGCTACTTCCATCATTAGGTCATAAATATAATTTCATTGACACGAGTGAGTAACACTAACGGTAACTAACCATAGAGCTGGTCAATATTCAGTCGAGCTACATATTTCACTTAATTACGTGTACAAAATCAGCATGATAGACAATTTCATCTTCTGCATGCGCCTCTCGAACTGTGGGCTGATCCGGATCCCTATTGGCAGATCTCTTTCACATCAACAAGTTGATACGTAACACTTTTACCCTTTGTAACACTTCCTCCGATAGCCACGGGATGTTTTCCATTTTAGACATGGCGTAAACACAATCGAATGATGAAATGGTTCACCTCAAGCTGTCAGCTGACACAGTTCGATAGCATGCTGTGTTGCCAGGCGAAGTCCGACTGGTGCTTCAACATCATTTCCAGTCTGCAGCAGAAAATGATTTCACCCAACATGGCGCTGCGGCCACCGCTGCCCTTACGAGAATGACTTTTTCCATTTCATTCTTATTCCATGAATGCAATAGTAATCACTGTGTTTGTACTGGTGGGTTATTCCCCTTTAAATGCAAAACATGCAACACATGACAAGGACAAAATCAGCATGTCTGTGCTTCCTGCTCTGACAATGTGTGATGTATTCACGATGAAGTGCATCCAGACTGTCAGAAAATACATTGTCTAGTTATAAAAGAAGAGACAGAAGAAGCTACTCTAACTTTTCTGCTAAGCGAATTGTGGCTGCAAACTCATTTGTATTGTGGCGACTGAATTCAGAGCCACTTTATACAGACATGAGCTGTTGCTGCACTAGTTGTGTCTGGCAACAATACGAGCATCAGGTCGCTTCCAAATTGGCGAGGGACTAATTTGAGTGTGTGCATGAGTAACAGCCCCAAATTTAACACACCAGCTCCCCATTCACACCTGAGACCCTGTAACAATAGTGATTCACATGACTCCATGGAGGGCAAAACATTTCCGCTTGGGAATGTTCTCAATTTTGTGACCAGCATTTTCGACATTAACTGTGTGTTGAGTTATTTTGTTCATTTACACTGTTATACAAGCTCTACACTGACTGCATTGTGGCAAAGTTTTTTGCCTCGTGAAAGGATAAAATGAAATATTTACACATATGTGAGGGCTATACTCACTTTTGTGAGTGACCCTACAGGCGGGTTCTGAAGCATTCCAGCTGCCAGCCACACATCGCGCATTCAGTCGGCCGACTTTGTGTGTCGCGACTGAAGGGGAAGAACTCTCTCTGAGCTCCAGCTTCCAGTCCAACTCTCCTCATCAGTATGGATGCGCCCTCTTCATCCCCAACAACAACAGAGGCAGCGGGATGAAAAAGAGAAGGGGGATCCCTTCATAAAACAGGACTGGGATGAAGCCACATTCTCTTCATTGTGGACCTGATATTTGTTGAGCGCACATAGCAGACTCTTCAAAGGCGGGGAACATTCCCGCAGGCTTCCTCAGATCTCAGACTGGGCTGGCCTCACTGCACCCGCCATGCACGCGCACACACGCGCACACGCGCACACACACAGCCTTGGAGCAATATTTTGAACACATCACATCTGCTGTTTGTGGCGGGTTAGTTCTCACGAGAACGTGGTCACATTCAGGTTTTCGGATCTCTTCGTCATATACTTTGTCCGTTTTTTTTTTCCCCCGTAAAATAACTTTTGTGGAACTACATGGCTTTGAAATTTTAGCAAAGCATTGTATTCTTGTGTCAAGATACATTGCTGTCCTCATCCTTCTGGAGTGTTTTATCATAGAGCGCAATGGTGAGGGTTTACCGAGCTAAAATTTGCATCTCGAAAACTATCACGATGCAGGAAAAAAAAAAGTCCTGTTTGGTCAGCTGTAAAGAGTGCATCGTCAAAGAGAGCAAGCCATTTACAACCGACCGGTCAATAATTTGTAAAATTAACAGACCGCATGCGGAATGACCAACGGTATTGATTTGAGGGAAAAACATCAAATCAAATATCACACGGACAATTACTACCGGTGTGGAAGGCAGTCTCCAAGTGCTCATTTCACAGATCTGTCATCACCCTGGCCAACTTTACACCGTCCGCCCGTAGAGATCTGCTTGCAGTTCCTTATAAACGTATTTTGCGCACGGTGACCTCGTGCATGGACTCCAAAATCACTTTCTACATCAGCCATGTTATCGATTTTAAAGAAAATGAGAGGCGCCACTTCAATATGTCGGCTGTGTTCACACCTACAATGGCACGAACCAACTATTTCTAACTGTGTCAACCTGTGCACACGTGCAAAAATACCAGCCCAAGAAAAGTACAGGCGAACATCTGGAGACCGTTTGACAAATGTTTGCCACCTAGATTGAATATTTGCTACCTTTGCAACACTCACAATCGATCGATAAAAGATAAAGATAACTAAAAATACTATATGGTAATAAATGTAATAAAAAGCACACACAAATGCTAACAAATGAACTCAGCCATATAGTGAATACAATGAACTCAAAGAAGTCCTAACTGGCTTCAAAGTGTGTCACGAGCAGCAGTGGATGTCCCAAATGAAGCTCCAATTTGGTGTGTGGATTGCTTCCAAGAAAATCATGTGACCGATGACACACGAGGGTTTGGTTTGTGCGGATGATGTCGTTAGTTCATTCAACGCACCGATAAAGATGATTGTGATCCTGAAACAATACCCCAATAGTTCAGGAGGCTTCATTTTGCCCATCACTAGTGATTTGTGGTTGAAAAAAAAACAAGCACGGGATTGAACTCGGGACGTATGCTAAAAGTAACTCTATTTCAGCGATTAGCTTCCATTTCTCCAGCACCAACTGCGTGACATGCCAACCAGGTGTTCGCCAGGCTTAGGGACTGGAAAAATACAACGCAATTGGCCACAGAACACAGGAGCATGACAGCAAAATCGTAATTATTTGTTTAACAATTGTCATCCTTGGCCCTCTTCTGAGCAGATCCAGGCACAAATACAGAATTTAACACTTAACACTCCACAAGATAATTGGTCAAGATAAGATCATGAGGCTTCCGATAATCAGGCCTTTGCTGATTTTATTTTTTATTTTTTGAGATCCTAATCATCCCAATTATCTTTGTGTATGCGTGGACTGGGCTTCGGAAATACAAGAGCTGTTACAGAGACAGATGTGCACTGACCTTATGAGACAAGAATTAGACCTGAGGGTGGGTGACAAACTCACTGGAAAGAGATGAGAATGACATGTGCAGGTGCACGGAGATGATACTGACAATACACAGTGTTTGTCCTGTGGCTTAGTTTCCCCTTCACCATCAGCTTTTCCGGGGGCAACTAAATTAGTATTAAGGCCCAACACAATTAAGACCAGTCTGCTACATGTCACAAGCAGATTAACTCCTTGTAGTCCTGATAAATAGTTAAACCTGCTGAGAGAGTGTGAGGTACCGGTCATCACTCAGGATTGATACACACAGTCGGCCTCACCAGTGGGAGAGTAGGCACACAAGCCTTTTGTTGAATAAAAAGAAAAATCATTGATCAATATTTTTTTCCCACACATTTGCCAAATACAGGAAGATGAAGTGATATGACTTTAAAATAAAATCCCTGAATCCCCTGATCCCCAAAATGCAATTTCCGATTTTAAAAGGGGTTTTCCCCTTTAAATCGAAGAAAAAAAGGAAAATCACTTGACAATGTTAATAATCAAGGATGAAACGTTTCTGTCTTAAAATTGGGCACATTTTATGTTCGCCTAATTTCTTTTCACAAAATCTGCCTTGAAAATGGATTTAGAATGTTGATTAGGACTTGAAAACACGACAGGATCAAAGCTTGAGGTCTCCCCAAGTTCCAGTTTAATTTTGACAATTGTAAAATGTTGGGCACCATTCAAATCTCCAGAAACTCAGCTTTTAAAAGATGTATAACATGTTCACACATGTACTCAGCTGGTGACGTGCATCAGCTATTTGTTTTGACAGATGACGGAGGGCCCTTCGGCGGGCCCTCCTAACTTTAAGGGTTTAAAGAGTGGGGAGCTGTAAATGGATTTACTTGCCGTTGTAGGTGTTGGTGTTTGAAAAGAGGTTTGTTGGGCCATTTCCAGTGTGCGTCCATGAGTGGTGAGTTGCCATTTAATGTGGAGTGTTCCTTGATTGATTACATTTAATTCCCACTGCTACGACCGATGGACGTGCGCTCACCTGTTTTCGAAAGCCGAGCCATGACTGGTTATGCCCTGAGCAACTGTGACAGTTTCAGTCGACAGAAACGCGAAACGAGCACATCCCGAGGTGGCTAAAATCGGGTGGATTTTGCTGCGTCACTCATCTTCCACAAACAAAATAGACTGGAAGGGCTGCCTGGAGCTTATGAAAGAACATTTTGGTGTTGACTTCCCCTTTAACCCAAGTACTTAACCACTCCACTAAAAATAGGTATGTTGAATTTACTCCGTTTCAATTTGTCAAATGGTCGCGCTAAACAAAATGATCGGGATCCAGGTACATGACTTAAAATAAATGTATCTGAGGTCTGAGATGTGAGAATCAAAGGAAGGAATCAAACTTGTATCTCAAGGTACCACGGTAATACATTTCATAAAAATAATCAAATTGCCAAACTCTCCATGTTAGTCGTGTGACGCAGCAGGAGTGTGTTTGTTCTCAACGCCGCAGGGGAAAATTTTCTCCTGTTTAATAGTATCAGTACCTTAAAAAAACAAAAAAACAAAAGGTTTGGTCTTAAAAGTGGCATGAAGCGCTAAAGCGAATGAAGAATGATTTCATTCTTCCATTTCTTAGTGGTTTTCGTAACAAGCTGAGGAGCCAGCTCAGACAATGTGGCGATTCAGGGGAGGAAGTGTGTGCGTGCGTGTGAGTGGTCAAAGCCATGGATGTTCGCGGGATTGTTTTGCCTCCAGCGTGTCGACAGTACACCGACATTGTGAATAGCTTTCAGTCCTGTCTGCAGGCATAACAAAACATCTGAGACATCCATGCCGGTGTTGAGGTAATGTGAGCGAAGTAGAAAAAAGGGGCTCTTGATAACCTCTCCCCTCCGCTGTTTATCCCACAATCCCCCGCTGTGACCAGGCAGCGTATCCTCGGGGAGAGCACAGTGGCAAAGGCGAAGCACGTAATTCAAGCCAGGCAGTATCCCCCGTAGAACCGACCCCGATTCAAAGCCCACACTCCCACCTGGTTCCATCCTCTCCAGGAAGACACGCTTGCTTATTAAAGTACACCGGCGGCGCGCCATGAAGCAGGAAATGCTGTGCCGGGCTAGACAGGAGATGACGGAGAATTTGCGTGTAGCCGCGGAATGGCTATTATTTACAAGTGCAGTTTCTGTGGAGAAGCCACCCTTAATTTGCTGCTTAATAATTGACTTCCACGAGCATGTCCGGAGATCCCCTGAGAGGCATTTGCGGTTTATTCGCAAGATGTCTCTGCTGCTTTGGACTGCAAACGAGCCTTTCAGAAAGCCACCTCACAGTGCGGCCGGCCACTTCTTGCAACGAGCATGCGTTGGGTTTCTTTGCCCTCCTCTCACCCGATGTCTTCCTCCTTCTGCCTGCCAGGAACAACCTTCAACTAACCCTTAAAATGCGTGAATAATTGAAATCCCATTTTCGTATCAAGGGAGGAGCCAAGCCAGGCAATTATCTTTTATCTGTGTACTTTGCTGTCGGAGCAAGTCATAAGAAAGCCCTCTCCCGAGGTAGAGATGAGGCACATGCGGTGTGGAAAAGCCACGGGCGAGCGAGGAAGGCTCAAAGTGGGAAGAGAGACAACAACACGGGCGCTTTGGTTGTCTATGATGATTTCTAGAAGATTCTAATGAATGGAATGAATAATTCAGCACTGGCGAGAAAGTTAGTTACAGTATGTGCCAGTTTCGAGGAAGATGGTGTGGGTGTTGTTTGCCAGTGTACTGGCAGATCACCCCAAATGGAGCGTCACCTATTAGGTCCACGTTGTGCATTTGTCACGGTGTTGTACGAGCTTGAAAAGATGGCATGTAGCAGACAGAGGTATACATCTCCGGGAGGGAAAGTGTAAAAAGTGCAAGATGGGAAAATGTGAGAAAGAAATTCCCTGCGGTCTTCATTAAAATTCAGCAGTGCGGCAGCACCCTGCTCGTCTGCACTCCTTTCCATTCCCTCTCTCCTTTTCACCGTCTGCCTCTTCCGGAAACCATCGCCGTCTTGGATCGCTGGACTGGTCATGATCATAAAGGTTGTTGCTCCCTTGATTGACAATTACATATAGTTGATGCTATATGAGTAACCAGACGAAATGATGAGAAGGAATGCATTTGGAGGTGAGGGGTGAGCATTTTTGAAGAAAAAATAGAGGAAGGAACTTCATGACGGCTTCAATATAAGACTGTGCGATTGTAATTAATCTAACGAAGAATACGAAAAATTGGTCCAATCTTAAGTGAGGCCTGGAGTTTCTTTACGTTATTAGGTAGAGAAGTACCATCTTTGAACCACAAACAAATGTTTGCCTTGCATCTACCTGCTGCACTGCAAATCTTCTCGTAGGACGCGCAGTAATAAGCAGAATTAGGTGATGTTAAAAATAAAGAACTGGCTGGATTAAAAGACTTGATTAAACTCAATCAACTTTTATTTGATTTGATCAAACACATCCATCTCCGAAAAACACCGTCCATTTAATTGGCTTCTGTAAAGCCAAAACTTGGTTTTCCGGTTCATATTTGTTTTAAATGGATAATAATTCATCTGACACAGTTCATGGAGGAACTGATGGGTGATGGGATCCCACAAAACGGAGACACAAATCCGTAACAAAAATATTTAAAGAAAAAAAAAAAGAAAAAAAACAACAAAAAAATAAATCAATGGGCCGACTAAGTACAAAAAGAAATCGCTTGGAAAAAAAAACAAAACAAAAAAAACAGGCAAACGAAAGTGCTTGCAAGAGACAAGAGGGGTGTTCACATTTGGTCCGGCACTGCACCGGCGCTACGCCAGTCGAGCGTTCACACGTGCACATTTGCTCCGGCGTAGCGCCGCAATAGAGCTTATACCGGACCAAATTTGATCCACCTCAGGGAGGTGGTTTAAGAATTTGCTCCGGAGCAAATGCTCGTTTGCGACGCTACGCCGGAACAAATGTGCACGTGTGAACGCAACTGGCTTAAATTTGCTCCAGAGCAAATGCTCGTGAAGAGTTGATTACGTACGGTGAGAATGCGTTGCTTTCGTGCTCTGTCGGACTTTCGTCATTTGTTAAATAACGACCCAAGACTTGTCTGGCAAGCACCTCTTGGGTTATACCATCTCAACTATATAACGGGGAGAGGGGAATAATCCCCAAATGTCATCTTTCCTTTTGTAGGAGACTGGACTGTCTTGGAGTTGTTTGTGTAGTTTGTTCCTTTGTTGTGTGTTGACATCCCCCCGTGCCTCATAGAATTTATTTCGTGATTTCCTCTCTTGATTTTTCTGTTTGGCGCATTACATTTTTGCTTTTCTGAGTGTCATTGAAGTCATCATTGATTCACGTTATCGGGGGGCGGTCACTCTCGAGCAGAAGGCACGGAGCCC
>CAAKHF010014204.1:0-12252 GCA_901007745.1 Hippocampus kuda
CCCCCCCTGCCCCCCCCCCCCCCCCCCCAGTTTCTCTGTGCATGCAGCTTATCTTGGATCCCTCTGTCAGTCTGCTCGTCTTCTCCCAAAGGTCCTCTTGTCAACGCACCACTCACAAACCATTAGCTTTGAAATGATTCATAAAGAATCAATTGAAAATGACTACAACAGGGAGGGAATAATACATGGGTCATGAACAGATGTCATACACATGCGGAAGACTATAGAGAGACATTACCAGTGCCACCAAATGGGGCTGAAAATTGCATGACACTAGCTTGGTTTACACCGATCGCATTAGACTACGAGCAAATGACCAGAATTTAAATATGGCATTAACGTGAGTGATTTCTACAATATTCCAGTCATAATACAGTTAGTCACATCCTTGAGGTTTTCTGCAGTGTTGCAATGTTCATACTGTATGGTACATTTATTACAGCTTACTAATTCTCAAACAATGATGTCAAGATAAATACAACAACAACAAAAAAAAAATTGATTTCGACTATAGAACACAAATATAGTACCGTATTTTCTGCACGAAACGGCGCTTCGGATTATAAAGCGCACCTTCAATGAATGGGCTATTTTAGAACCGTTATTTATAGGGTGCACTGCATTATAAATCTCATAGAATAGTAACTACCATAGTGGCTGCATTACACTATGCATCCACTAGATAGAGCTACACTAAAGGGGAATACAGTTAAATACAATACAGCTTTATTTATGTACAGCCTTCACAACTGCTGCAGCTGGAACAAAGGAACACGGACATGAAACATAATTACAAATGGCGTTACAAAACAATAAATGAAAGACAAAAGTTATGAAGACAATTGATTTAACAAAAAGAAACACAAACCTCATGGGCTCACATCAACAAGGGGCGAAATATCCTTTGAAGTCTTGCTTGTCTCCTTTACAATCGTTACAAAAATGTTACAATCGGTTCCTGCTAATAATCACCACAAGATGGCATAGGAACACGTGACATCACCTGACAGTGTCTCTGGAGGCTGTGCTTTTTTTTTTCTTTTTTTTTAACGTCAAAGATGCTGCCCAAATGGTATGCTGCTTCTACTGTAAGTCTTCTGGCAGACAGCCAAAGCACCAGAAAAAGAGGTTATAATGCTCTGATGTCTCGGAGAAGGGAAACCATCTGCACATGTTCAAAGAACATTCAAACCTTGAATCGTCGGTGAATGGCATTGCAACTGGTCAATCAAAAAATGCCACGTTGTAGCACATAATCACGCTCAATAAAAACTATGTTTCCAAGTATCAAATGAGATCCATCTTGCCATTGTCAAACTATACCAATATAGTATAACTCATTAACGTCAGGGACCAATCCTTGTATCTCCAAAATAATCACTTTTCAGGAGACCTCAAAAACGGCATGTTGGTTGAACTGTAAACTTTGACTCGTCAAAGAGAAGAAGCCATTTTCAACACGTTGGATTGGTAAATCATTGGTAAACATTGCACACACACTGTGAACTGACATGTAGACATGTGAAAAAATATTCAATTTTCCAAAGTTTGACAAAGGAGGTTTTGGCCTGACAACAGTGAGTATACTTTGTACAGTACACAGCCTTTCTTTTGCAATTATTTTTAATGACTTTGTATTTTTATAATATAATATGCACATGTGGGCGGCCCGGTAGTCCAGTGGTTAGCACGTTGACTTCACAGTGCAGAGGTACCGGGTTCGATGCCAGCTCCGGCCTCCCTGTGTGGAGTTTGCATGTTCTCCCCGGGCCTGCGTGGGTTTTCTCCGGGTGCTCCGGTTTCCTCCCACATTCCAAAAACATGCATGGCGGGCGGATTGAACACTCTAAATTGTCCCTGGGTGTGGGTGTGAGCGTGCATGGTTGTTTGTCTCTGTGTGCCCTGCGATTGGCTGGCAACCAATTCAGGGTGTCCCCCGCCTACTGCCCGAAGACAGCTGGGATAGGCTCCAGCACCCCCCGCGACCCTAGTGAGGATGAGGCGGTTCGGAAGATGAATGAATGAATATGCACATGTGGCCCTGGTGATATGTATTCAGATGAGGCAAACCATTCATTGCACGGTGTATGAGTCGTACTTTCTCATGTCCCTCACCTGGAGACAAACCTGGAGCTGGGATTCGATGGTGAGTATCCAGGTCATTCTGAAAACGTATGGCCACGGCTGTATGCAGTCCACATATTTTGTATTTGTATTTGTGTATTTTGATGAAATAGTGTGACGGTGATTTTGTGAGCGTCACCGCTAGCACTCCATTTATTCTGAATGGAGAGCGAACTCACATTCATTTGGCCACCTGTCCGAGTCAACGACGTCAGCGCTCATTCATTTAGAATGAGAGCTCACTGTCATTCATTTGGTCATCCTCCAAGTCACCGGCTCATCACCTTCACTCTGCGGCATCCAAAATCGGTAAGGCGGCAACCCAAAGCCGCCATCCTCGAGATGGGAACCATAACCCTCAAACTGAGATTCTCCACTCTGGTGGCTGGAGACCTCATGTTCAACTTTCTGGGAACCAGTGTGTGAAAGGAGCCACTTCTCCCCAACTCTTGTGTAAAAATCAAAGTTTTTCACTGGTGTCTCATCAGAGAAAGTGGTTGTGTGTTTTGTGTGCAAGGACGGTACGGGGGTGTCTCATCAATTTGTTGCATATAAAAATGAGGGCCCAGTTGTTTTCTTAGATTGGGCAGAGATGTTGCTTAGAAAGGAAGAATGAGCATGAATGCACACAGATGGGTGAATAGAGGAAAACAACAATTAATTTTAAAGACTTAAAAAGCCTCATGTGACTAAACGGCAGGTGCACTTTGTGCCATGTTTAAGTGCTCTAATGGAGTTTAGAGGCTTGACCATTGGTGTAAAAACACCATTACAAAACATTGTAAACCTCTATTCATTCGTTAGAATTTCTCAACAGAAAAAGATCCAGAGGCGGAAAAAAAAAATTTGTAAATTTCTTGAACACATTTATTCACGTTTATTTTGTCAATAGCTTTCAATCAATAGGCCTGTCAGAAATTCATTATCTCATCACTGTCACTTTTTATTTCAAGAAAGGGATTCCACGTTTCAATATTATTGTGGCATGGCACATTGGCGATTCATTCATTGAGTGTTACATTCCCTCAGATCATTTCACTCACGTAATGTGAGCAAAACAACAAATGTATTCAGCCTATTTGTATTTTGCTGGCAGTGTTGGGCTGGGCAAAGGACCACAAATGTCCCACTTGTGTCGTCCTCATGTCCCGGCATTGCACACAGGTCCAACTCGTTGCACTCATTGAGCAAAATGTTAGTTAGTTCCACTGCTTCACAATAGGATGGATTGATGGATGCATGCATGGATGCATGCATGGATGGATGGTACAGTGGTAAAAACCAACACGTGGAGAGTCTTTGTTTTGACAAAGGACATGAGCACAGGAAATGAATAGGGCTACATCCTGTCTTTGTACGATTATAATCTACAGTAGTTACAGTGGCCAGGCAATTCATTCTTTTTGACAGCCGTGCCATGTTGTTTGTGGTTCAATTAAATAGTGGATGTGTTGTTTCTCATTAGAATGCCTGAAGCCCGTCTTTCTGTTGTAGAGAGTTGGTAGGTGTGCGATGGTCAGTCCCTGTGCCAGGGTGAGTCCCTCACTGACTTCCTCATTCCGATCCCTCCAGACATCTCTACCAACCAGTGTGCTGCCTTCTTGGATTTATTCAGCTCCAAAATGAACACCATCACCAACTCACACATTCCCACAAATGACCTTACCCGGTCAGCAACACGGACAAGTGCATGCTCCCTGTGGGTTATTATATATATTTCACTGGGGTTATTATGGGTGGCACGGTGTTAGACTGGTTAGCACGTCTGCCTCACAGTGCAGAGGTCCAGGGTTCAAATCTGGCTCCAGCCTCCCTGTGTGGAGTTTGCATGTTCTCCCCGTGCCTGCCTGGGTTTTACTCCAGTTTCCTCCCACATTCCAAAAACATGCGCGGCAGGTTAATGGAACACTCTAAATTGTCCCTAGGTGTGAGTGTGAGCGCGGATGGTTGTTGGTGTCTGTGTGCCCTGCGATTGGCTGGCAACTGGTTCAGGGTTTTCCCCGCCTACTGCCCGAAGACAGCTGGGATAGGCTCCAGCACACCCCCCGACCCTTGGAAGGATAAGCGAATCAGAAAATTGATGGATGGATGATTATCATTTGTCACTGATATTGTAGCAGGACACTCGCCTGACTTGTGTGCAGGCAATGTGGGTTCAGTTCCCACTCAGTGATGCTCTAAATGTGTAAATAGTTGTTTGTCTCTCTGTTTCCCTGCAACTAACTGGCAACCAGATCAGGGTGTAGTCTGCCTCTCACCCAAAGTCAGCTTGGATAGGCTCCAGCACCCCCGATAAGTGGGGTCTTGAAAATGGATGGATGGATTCTTATATCAAAACGTACTTGCGACTTCCACACGCAGTAGTTTGCAAATGACTTACTCCGATATGTATATATATATATATATATATATATATATATATATATATATATATATATATATATATATATATATATATATATATATATATATATATATATATATATATATATATATATATATATATATATATATATAATATATATACATTTATATATTTATATAAATATATTTATATATTCATATATTATTTTTCATATACATGTAGTACAGTACATGTATATGAAAAATAATATATGTAATATAACATATAATAATATATAACATATACTGTATATGTTGCTCTATGTGACTCGCTGTTGTTTTGCTGACTTTCGCAGCTTCTCGCGGTCCGTTTGCGGACTTTTTGCGGACTTAATTTTTTTTTTTCTGTATTTTGTTATTCATAAACTAACCTAACTTATGCATGTTTAAATCTATTAGTATACAGCATTAAGTCATGTTAATTATTTCAAAATTTACTTCTATATGCATGTATACCATTAAATGTGGCCTTATAAATATTATGTACATGTACCATAATTGGGGGGGGGGGTCGCTACTTCGCGGATTTTCGTTTATCGCGGGTGGTTTTGGTCCCCATTAACCACAATAAACAAGGGATTACTGTATATATATATATATATATATATATATATATATATATATATATATATATATATATATATATATATATATATGTGTGTGTGTGTATATATATACATGGTGACATTCTATATACACACATACAGTACACTGTGTTAGCAGCGTTAGTTTACAAAGGGGGGCGGGTGACATCAAACACTAGCTTTTTTTCATTGTCGTTTGACTTCCTACATCTCCCAATATAAATGAACGCTAAATATATCACTCTACAGTTTACCTTTGCTTTCAGCATCAGACAGCAGGAGTAACTGGTTTCTGTAAAGTTAAGTAACAAGAGAAAAAAAAAGTTTAATTCTCTCAGAAAAGTTTTCTTGTCCTTGAAGCTTGCAAAGTGTAATTTGTAAATTAGATAGGCAGGTATTACAGATGTGGTATTTCTCTTGGTGCCATGTGATCAATTCAAGCGCGACAATAATAAATGTAAACATTTAGAGGTATTTCACAGCAGTGATAAATGATTTTACCCTTGCGCTGTTGACATTGTCTGGGAATAAGCTATGTCCATCCCTGATGTGTATTCTGTCTGTAGGTTCCTTGTTCAGCTTGGGGAGTCCGAGGACATGGCAGAAACATATTCATCATTAACATGTTGGCATGCACACAACACACAAGCACGTGCGCACACGGACGCACGCACGCACGCGCGCACACACACACATACACACACACACACAAGCATACTCACAAACATCCACTTGCATTTTCACAGGTGGCTTTCCCTGGTCAAGAGAAAATTTAGATGTAATCATTGTTCTCACTTATAATGGGGTTTGGAAAGAAATATTTGTGTGCCTCTGTTGCCAGCTGATACAATCATCAGATAGGGGTAATTGGAACCCCTGTAGTCAACTGAATGATGATTGTGAGCTCTCTTATTAAGTGAGACAAGGAAATTGGAGACTCTGTGGTAACATGTTCTTTGTTCAAGGTGGTGACATTCTCTCTACTCATTAATTTCTCAACTCGCTTCTCTTTCTCTGGTGTTTCTCCAGCAGCACACACTATTTGTATCTAACATGAAAATGGGAAAATATATCTTCTAATCCACTTTTGGGGATTTTATTCAGTGCTTTTGTGTGTTACTCAGTTCATATGATTGATTTGTTGGGAGCGACAATAGAATCATAGTAATGGAAGTCATTAACCCAGTTAGGGGATCTAATATTACCAATCTGCGAGCGTCTGAAAGATCCATCAATAGGTGAGATATTCACTTGCAGAGAGGTGGGGTGACACATTTAGCATATTTCAATAACGTAATTTTCATGTGGGGCAGGTCAGCCTCTGAGTACAAAGGGCGATACCGTTGGACTTTGTGACTTGAATCGTGGCGTATGCTAAGCAAATCAATAAAACATTAATGGCTGCATGCAGAGAGCAGCCCATTCGGTACCTGCCTGCCAAGGGCAATGGTCTAACCGCTCAGAAGAGAGAGAAGGATTGGAGTTGCTGGGTATAAAGAATGCTCTCGCACCAATATAATTGGAAGGTAGCTGCCTTATGACTGCAAATTGGGTTTTTACGCCTCATCAATAGGCATTTTGACAAGCTACGTTCATCGCAGTGCATCTCGCTCTTGCTATTCCAAGCAAAGAAAGAGTCTTCATAATTACATTAAACCTCTTCCTCTCACCACCCCCAGCAACCTCCACTATTGTTGGACACGAAAAGCAATATGGCATGATTAGGGTTGAATGGGATGTAGTGGGAGTGGTGACAGGAAATACAGGTTGAGATATGTTTGTAGATGAAGCGAGTTACCTTAGTGACTGATCTACTTAATAAATAAGGCACATGGGTCTTACGTTGAAGCATGTGAAAATGCTTTCCTCGTATTGTCCTGAGTTGACATTAAAAGGAAATCAAAGTCAGTATTGATACCGTCTTGTTTCACGCGTGACTTACTGTGAAACGATGCTGTGCCATAAGTTTTTTATTTGATGGGTGTGATACCAGTAATTGTTTGTCATATTTAACTCTTTCATTCCACAAGACCTACTTGTACATCTTTTTAAAATTAGGCCCCGCCTACCAAGGACATACTTGTACGTCAAAGTCTTTTTTTTGCGTTGTAGAGAGGAGTAGGGTCTGATGTAATATGTAAATGAGAAGGAGCCATTTGCATTGTAAATCATGTAAAAAAGCGACCAGTAGGTGACCGTGGTGCCTCACGTGCTCGAAATGGATGTTTTTACAAAAAGCTCTTTTTCTCCCTTTTTTGCCCAGGAATCGCCATTTTCATGAAACGCAGCCATTTGTTTAATGCCGATTGCTGAAGAATGGATTTTTTTTTTCTGCTGAAAGAAGAGAGTCCAAACTTTATTTTGGTAGGCTCTATGTTTGTATAGCATTAGAACCAAATATTCTATGGGCCTTGCAAGATCAGTCAAAATCCAGTAAAACCTTGGGATTGAGGGGGTTGCTCCAGTGAAAGTGGCTGGGATTGAATGAGTTAAAGAGGATGCCCGTCTAAAATGTTCTCTGCAGTCTGTTCTTTGTGTCCCCACTGGTCGAAACACAGCATTGATTAATGATTAATATTGTGCTTCTGGATTTGAATTAAGGAGAAAAATTCACCCATTTTTATCCATTTCAGGGGGCTGCAATTTTGACTTGTACTGCCACTTGCTGTCAATTGAAAATGAGATCACAGTGCCCAAGTGCTCAGGAAATAACCGACATGGCTCACCGATTTTCTGGGTTTGGCCATCTAAAGTTTGCAAGCTTCGGCCCTCGGCACTGTGATGTCATTTTCAGTCGACGACAAGTGGGTAAAATGGCTCCCCCCTGAAAAACAAATTTCATATTTGTTATACATACAGTAACAATAAATTTGAATGATAAACAGATAAACAGCAGGGTCATACATTTTAACAGTCTATATTCTAACAGTATCTCACTGTTGCTCCACCATCATCTTCATCATCATAATCGCTGCCTGCACCCACACACGAAATCCGCAGCTGAACGCGACATGCTAACACAGCATGGTGAAGAGAATAGTATTCATTATAATAAATTATAAGTTCTCAAGATGTCACCCCTGCACTCAGCATTACAGACTGATAATAAATGAGTCACATGAGATCAGATGAACCCACTTTTCAAGCAAATTACTATGTTCATGCTGGAGGCCCACTGGGTGATATATTTTCAAGATTATTCACCTATCACGGTTATACCTAAAAGAGATGTGGGACAGTGTTTTGCGGCGGTGGGTGAGTCAGCGAACTTCCATCATTCGCCAGCAGCGGACCCGGGAGTCAGTCAGTAAAAAAAATTGTTTACAAGGGTAGCACGTATTTTTTATTCATTTAGAAAGACTTTGTACCACTTTACCAGCTATGGGCAGTCTGTCCATCCCGGACGGATACCCATTTGGGGGGCAGAGGATGAGAAGTTTTTGTTTTTTTTAAGGATGGACTAATCAAGGACAGAAGTGGGTTTTCGTCCTTCCCTTTAATTGTCCCTAACTTTGTACATGTAATTTGTACATCTTTTTACATGCAATGTAAATGTTGTCTATGATCATACTGGCTTGCGGTTGTCGCAAAAGACGCCATTCAAAAGTGCTCCATGAATATATGGAGCAAAGTAAGTGCTGCCTGTAGGGTATTAATAATACCCCATTTATTTCATGGGCTCTGCTATGAGCCTCTCTCCCATACGGCGTCATGCACGGACGCTTTTTTTTTTCCGGAGGGGGTGTGGCGGACTCTTGACGGAAGCTCTTTAAAAGGAGGATGGACAGGGACTGAGGTTGAAAATTATTTGAATAATGACAGAGGGACAATGACAGAACGGTACCCCAGGTCGTGGACGGAAGACGAACAGGCAAAATTGTATAAAGTGCCCATCTGTGCACCTTTCACAAAAAAATATTAATTCTTATACTACGATTGCTCCTCCTCCTGCTTCTCATCCTCAAACTGCCACTCATCTTTACTTTTCGGGTTCCTGGCAGTCCAGGGGACGGAAGAAAATAACTTCCACCGGCGCTTATTCCGTCAGTGTTTCAAAGTTACCATTAGTGCGCCAGCAAAAGCAGAAGTCCGTCAGTGATGGACATCCGGACTTTCCGTCGAGGGAAGAGTGACGACAGGTGTAAATACCCACCTCTAATGTTATGTTATTTAGATTATACTACATATAAAATGTTTTCTTTTTTATGACATTATTTTGAGTACAACAACATTTTACACCTGCTGGAGCCATGTTCAACTAAAGGTGCAGGTAGTGTAATGCAATTTTGGAGAAATTGATGGTGGCATAGGCAGAAAGATTTTCCGCTCCACAGGCATGTGTAGTGCATGACATCGTATTTCATTCCAAAATTTGAAACGGTGTGCAAAGAAGCCTATGACTAATGCAGAAAGCAATTAATTGAATTCATCATTATTATTATGACTGTCATCTTTATTTATTTAAAATCAGCCCCCTGGCCGCAGCACAACTATGGTGGGCTGGGGCGGGGTCACATATAGAAATGTACTATTGGGGTTTGAGGCAGTCTCCAATTGCCCACTGCACTGATCTGTGATGTCCTTGGCCAACTATACACCTTCCATTTGTTGGAGGTTTGCTTGCATTCCAATATGAGTGTACTTTGTGTGCTTCAACCTCCTGCAAAAACTCCAGCAAATTAGTTTCTTGTTCTGCATTGTCAAGAACTGGGCTTCTCACAAGCATATTTAAAGGGAAGAGAGGTGCTGCTTCGATTTGTGGGAAATCAAGTAGGCTATGTTGACACCCACAATAGCGGAAAAAAAAACCCTGCCTCGTTTTAAACTATGCCAAGCTACATGAGTCTGCAAAACTATAAAAACTTTGTCGAGCCTACCGCCGCGTTGGTTTAGCCCGCGCCTCGCACTAAACCTGCATTGAACATGAAAATAGAGCACTATGTCCTACAAACATAAAATGAGGCAAATAAAACAACAGGAAGTTTATAACGAAGGCTCTGTTTGGTGTAAAATTTGATGTTTCAGTTTCTGAATGTTTCGTCTCCCCTTTTTGTTTTGAAATAGTGTAAACTTCTTGGAAGTGAATGTTTGGATTGATGAAATGCTTGTTTAGTCATCCTAGCGTTTGTTATTACCATTCTGAAGACATGCAATAATTGCAAATAGTATCATGGCGGGACTACGTGGATTTGAAGAACACACGCGCACACACACAGACACGAATGAATTTGGGTTTTGGATTATAACCTGTGATTGGAATCCATGAATAAATAATATTTGGGGAAGGCAAAAGGGTCCTGTTACTATTTGGTCACCCTAAAAACAAGCTGCTCTGTTATTAATTGGGGCTACCGTGTGTGATATTTTTTTTATTATTATTATTGTTTTTTTGTAACTGCTTGTAAAAGTAATAAAGCAATTATTCAGGCATTATGAATGTGTGTTTAGTTCATATAGGACAGGCAAGGGATCTGCAATACACGTAAGTGCTTGAATGAAGAAAAAGCCCCCTTTAAAAGCGGTCCACCTTAGGGAGCATGCCAATGGAAATCTTGTGGCTCTTTTTAATTCATCAAAGCGGCAAATTAATCTTGAACACAACCCATGTTCAAGCAGGTAAATGAAGACAAAACCACAGCGGACCAAGGCTACATGCCCTTCCTTGTATCGGCCCTTGATGAACTTCACCTCAAGCCGTGCAAATAGCTCAGTGGGAGGTTTGGGAGTAACTTACTCTTAATAAGACTGTCACTTTACAAATACAAGGTGGAAAAATGGAGTTGAAAATCGTTTTTGTAAAAAGCAATTTTCTTTGCCTCAAAAGTGCTTTACATTTGTCTTAGAATATAAGAGGAAAGCAAAGCCAGCAAAATGTGCCATGCTCCAATTATTTTCCTCTCATCCCTCTGAACAATATCCACAAAATCATCAATTATTTGTTACTTTTCTCACTGTGATTAAGCTCCTACTCACTGTCATGACAAAAAAGGTTTACCATGAAGTACTGTGGAGGATTATGGCTTGCAGTCATGACTCAGGAGAGACTGGTGTGAAGATACTACATGTCAGCATTATAACTGGGTGGTCTTTTTTTTTTAAATCCAGTACAAATATTATTGCTATTACTTTTAACAAGAAAAACAATTTATATAATGCCAATCAAGGGACCCACGTATGTCCATGCCCTTCTTTAAAAAAAATTGCAGAAAAATGATGTGTGATTTCTGGTGTATATTTGAAGCTCAAAGCTACTTCAGTAAATATTCTGCATTACAAATATCTAAATGCGGGAAATATTGATTTTCTTCATGTTCCTGTTGTTTTCCCCACAATTTTGAAATTGACAGAAAACAGACAGGATTAGGTAGGGGTTTCAGCAAATTCCTCGAGTGCAGGGGTCGGCAACCCAAAATGTTGAAAGAGTCGTATTGGACCAAAATAAACAAAAAACAAATATGTCTGTAGCCACAAAAAATAAAAAGCCTTAGAATGAAGGCAACACATGCTGTATGTATCTATATGAGCTATATTAGCCTGCTATCAACATGACTAAGTTGGCTACAAATACACAACGAGCATTCATGATTAAAATTCCCCCCCTCCCCCTGCAGTTCATCCTGTAGAGGAGGGGTGCCCAAACATTTTTTGAAGGAAGATCTACTTTTCAAACAACCAACCCCCGCGATTGACCCATTGCCGCGCACGCGCACATACACACACACATTACACACGCAGCGGTTACTACAGTGGACAGCTTATCATGCTGTCAGGTTACAGGTTGCATGAAAGGGTTAATATCTAATATCTAATCATCATAACAATGGTTGTTTGCATCCCAAAAGGATTATTCCTGGTAGCGGAACAGGCCCCAATTTGGAGCATAAACACTGTAGTTGGGTTTTCTCACTAACCCTGGTTGTTCTGTCCGAACCGAGCCTTGGTGCATGAACTGATAAAGCCATCTCGGATGTGAGAAAAAACGTCTTCAAGGAGAAAGAGAGCAGTCCAGTTGCAATCAATTCATTGCCCTGAGAAATAAATTACTTGGTTGAGGGAGAATATTCACACGCATGTTAATGTCTACTGTTACACATTTAGGTTTTATATATATATATATATATATATATATATATATGCATTT
>CAAKHF010014207.1:5140-51250 GCA_901007745.1 Hippocampus kuda
GGCGGAAAAACGTGCAAGGTGTTGTCCAATTTGCTAATATGCGGGTGGGAGCTGGTCTACCTTTGAAGCATGACTTGTGTGATAATGGGCTACAAGCATTGCCTCATGGTGCTCTATTCTCTACACCAATGGTGCACAGGGGTTTTCAGCATGCGAACTACTTAGAAATGGTTAAAAATGATCTGCTTTCATCTGCAAAAATGGTCAACATATTTATTTCTGAACACCTTGAGTGTTCTCCTTATGTGCAATATTTGTTGATGGTCCTTTCAATTCTGCACGAACTGATGTTGCACAATACAACTCGGTACTTTTTTTTTTTGTTTTTGTCATTACCTTACTCTGATGACTTGCGCTGAATGGAATTAGCCAGGGATGAGTAGTCCAGAGAGTAGCTGCTGACAGCCACTCCAAGCGCTCCTCCAAATGATAATCATGGTGGAGCAATATCACATAAGTGGAGCCAAATACTGTATACTCAATGAAGAAGCACATTTATTGATTTGGAGTTGGACGTCGAACACGCTGCGACTATATGGCATTGTGGAATGAAAAAGTCATCCTTTCATTCCATAGAGAAGTGGTAGGTTTTTGGCTGATTGCTTTGTCCAGCTCTGTCATTCAGCTCTGTATACCTTTTCGTAAGTTTAAAAAAAAAGTGGTTGTACACTCAAAAAATCAGAAGCACTGACATAATAATTTATAAATATATATTTTAGAATATCAAATAAGAAGCTTGAGAGGCTTAGCTGGGGCTACATGGACTTCTGATGGGGCTGCAGCACCTTCTAGACCTGTAAATTGCAGGAGTGTCGCTGTTATTTTTTTCAATGATCCGGTTTAATTTGGTTTCGGAAGCAGAGCATCGTGCTCTGTGCGGCGGGCCTTTAGCACGAAAGCTATGTAATGCATTGAGGTACACACATGCATGGATACATTGGTATGAAACAACACACGCAGATGCAGTTAATGCACCTTCACTCACAGTCACGCGTACATAAACAAACAATTCTATTTAGCATAAAATTGTGATTTATTTCTGAAGCATATATTCGAATTATTTGACATTTTTTGATTATTTGGTTAATGTCGATGACTGGTAGTGACTTCTAATTAAAAAATGTGCATCGTCTTGGACTGAACCAAGAGTAATATCGTTATTGAGATATCTGACATGAATGTCGTGTTAAGAAATTCGCAGAGCCCTAGTTTTTTAAAAAAAAAATTTAACTTGGACAATTATCACATCTTTTTGATTTTTAATTAATTGAACGTCCGAAAAAAATGAAACCTCAAACATTTGCCGTAACAGTAACACTCCACGACGAACAAGTCATGCTCATTGTAGCTGCTTTGGCTAAAGTCGGATTGTTTATTTCGCGTGTACGTTAGTGAGGGATATGGCTTTGGTCAAAGAATCTGGGGTTGGGGGGAGGATTAGTGAAGTGAGGCTATATTTCAAAACTTGCTCGCAGTTTTAAAACTGCATGCGAACTCTCCCTTCCTGCAATATGATTGTAGATGGAGGATTTAACTTTGAACATCAAAGACTTGACACAGACGCCGTGTATACGCTTCTTTGAACCTCTCAGCCCCAATTCGTAGCCCCGGCTCCTGATTTTTTTGGAAGGGGAATGGGGGCAGCAGGCGCTGCTGCTATAAACAGTCCCTGTGTTAACAAACATGCTTGTGGACATGTGACAGTTTATTTTAAGTGGCATCGCTGAGAGCTGCTAAACTTGCTGGTTGATTGAGGTTGAGGAGTCAGAGCATGCTGCAGCTAGTGAGTGCATTTGCTGCTTCATACGCCCCAAAGGCTGCGTATCTCATATCGATTGTATCACTGGGATGCTATTGATCTGTTTCTTGTTAGAACTATGCACGTATGTTTACGAGGCTGAATGGAAAGATAAAGCTCTGAGTGGAGACTTGGGAGTGACAAGCTTACTGGCAGGTTGCACAATGAATCCGGGAGCTGTGTCAAAGCATCGGTCTTCAAAACGTCTTACTTGTTGTTGTCTTTAATTATTTAACATGTATTTATTCAGGTAAGGCAAGTCTCTTTTGCAAGGCGAGGGTAAAACAAGGCGAAATAAGAGAAAATGCAGAGACATATTCACCGAACCGTGCAATGTGATGTACAAACACTATACACAAAGCTAACCATATTCACAAAACACAAAATAAAAAGAACAATACAAACATAAATAAGCAAACCAAATACACTTTGGCAATCAAAATATTGCTCATCTGCCTATGGACTACAACCACAACTATAAGCATTGATGTCTGGTTTTAAGGAAGTAAGGTCTAGCCGAATGCTCAAACTGACCCACTTCAACAGTCAATATTTTATTCCCCTTTTCAAGCAATCCAGAGCACTCACTCGCTGTTACGTTTGTCCATCCCTCCCTCCTTGTTTTCTCATAACCATCCTTTTTTTAAAATCCATGTGTTGCTGTGGCCGCAGTTAAAATATAGTGGACATAGTTTTGAGATCGTTTTTCAGACACTGTAGTCCACAAATCCTCTATGGGGGGCTGGAGGAGGGTTACTATTATGCAAATACATCCACATGGTTACATCACAATCTGGCAAGAATCAGAATGGCTCACTCACACGCACACAGCACACACACACACACACACACACACACACACACACACACACACACACACACACACACACACACACACACACACACACACACACACACACACACACACACGCACACCTATTATCTATACTGTGTGTGTGTGTATAATATATATCACACCTATTATAATGAATTCATTTAGTTTGATTTTATACTTGATGGGTAGGCAGGCCTTCAGAGATCCAACTATTTTTATACAGGTAATAAACAATTTTCTAAAATATGCCTCCTTTAAAATTCAGCCATGTGGTTTGTCCGTTTAATTTGTGAGAACACATGAGTACAGACGCTTTTAGTTTTCAAATCCTGATAAGATAAGAAAACCTTTATTTGTCTCGTAATGGAGAAATTCGCAAACTACAGCAGCAACATTTGGAGGGAAGAAAGCAGAAAAAAAAACGAAGTATTTGCATGCACAAAAAAAAAAAAATTAAAAAAAGAGCAACACAATGTGTAGAGAATTGGGTTGTATCGGAGAAGTGCAATTGCAAACACACATTGATTTTAAGCAGGCTCAGTACAGATTTATCCTAATTGTCAGAGTATTGAATAGGGGAGACTTTTGGGGAGGGAGGTGTTTTGTAGGAAAACACTGCATTTAAGTCTTTCCTTCTAGTCAAATACTGTAGTCAGCTTTCTTAGCTGCTGTTTTTGTGATACTGCGGAATGTTCCTTGTGTTATGTTACAATATTCAAATCTTTGTATTTGAATTGAAATTGTTCGAGAAAAAAAGACATGATGTATATGAAGTTTCTCAATAATTTGGTTGTCGATGTACTCGTTGCTTTCCCTTCCTAATGCAACTTTTATTTCCAGTTTCTTTTGTGTGCGTCTGTTTGATGATGTCGGTGTGAGTGAGGAATGCAGAGCTGACACCGCAACATTTCAGTTTAACTTCTGGTACCCGCTATAATGAGACCTTATCACTGGAAGAGGCAGGTGCAAGCCTAATGTGTACGGACAAGTTAGGAGTCCCCAAATGCCACTGACATGATTTACATGTAGAACTGCCAAAGGAGCTAAAGGTTAGTGTGTGTCAGACGAAGCCATCTGATGAATTACATTCCTGGCTGATTGTGTGACGGGAAAACCATAATTGTCTTGGTAAAGAAATAAACGATAAAAAGTGAGCTGGATAATATCTTATCATAGAGTACTGTATTGCATAAGTATGGCAGTGCTGCTAAGTGAGCAGTGATGAAGGTTGAATATTTTGAATGGTAACTAGGGGGGTCAGCAAAAAGGCAACTGGAAATGAGTCAGACAATGGAGGTTGTGCTTTGTGCTGGGAAAATATCGGAAGGAAAACCTTTTTCAATAAATGTCCCATTTTATGTTCCAGATGACTCAGGAGACGAGGAGCCGGCATCCCAATCGGACCGCACTGAGATTCAGGGAACTTTAAAGATACTCGTCAGCAAGCTTGATGACCTCAGCACGTGTAATGACTTGATTGCCAAGCACGGGGCTGCCTTGCAACGTTCTCTCAGTGAACTCGAGGGCCTGAAAGTTCCTGTGGAGGGAGGTGAGAAGATCAAAGCAGTCAACGAGAGAGCCACCCTCTTCCGCATCACTTCTAATGCTATGATCAATGTGAGTAGCCTCACGCGAACACACACTAATGAGTTTGCCTTGACAACGTGCATTATGGTACCACCTCCAAACTGCTCAGCAAGTTCTAAAGATGCAGTGCGGAGCATCCTGACCAACTCCATCATATCTGGTATGGGAACTGTGCCGTACAGAACAGGAAGGCTCTCCAGCGTGTCATTAAAACTGCACACCACATCTGCGGAGTTGCCTTCACACCACTTCACCATATATGTGAACTGGCATTAGAAGATGAGTCGGAAGTTGTACAGGTAGATTACGAGGTATAGGTAACAATGGTTCAGAAGGTCAAAGTTCTGCCTCTTTCGTCGATTCATAGTTTAACTTTCATAAAATAGTTATTGGGAAATGTTCAAAACTCACATTTGGTAAATCTATCCTTGAGAAATGTCGCCCCCGAATCTATCACTTTATTGGCTTCGCAATGAAATGCAGAACCGACGTGAAATATTTGACTCGCTATTGGTGAGTTAAACTGTCGAGCCAACCTCGCTATGCTTGCTTCGGCTCACAGAGCTTTCTGCGAGCCGTGAAATCAGACAGATTGCACTAAAGTTGTACATGTTGTCTCTCTCCATTTCAAACCCTGCACGTTGCTAACTGCTAGCAACACACCGCTTCGCTTTTTTGGCATTCAGCCATTGGCGTCTATGTTTAGGTGCCTAGGAGTTATTTTCAAAGCGCTTATCGCTTCACATCGTTATTAAATGGAGGGAGGTAGGTAGTTTACCATGACCGTGCAAACCGAATCCCAACAAGCAGTCGAATCGAACAGTTCGTATAGTTTTCACAGTGAAGACCTTGACTATGACACAAAATGTCAAGCATAATAACTGATCCAATAAGGTTGGATCTGGGCAGTAGCGACACAACTAGAGTTGCAAGTTTCTGGATGAGCGTTGGGGCTTGAAATGTTGACGTAATGACACTCAGTCTGATTGTGGGTATGTGAGAGGGTGGGGAACAGCCACCTTCTCTCTTTCAAACTGAGCTCACTGGTGTCACAGCTTTCTGGGTTGCAGTCACAGACTCCACTCGTAAGCGGACAACTGCACAAGGTGTGTTGAACCACTTTTTTAAATAATGTTTTATTATTCTATGATCATTTTTGTTTCTAATATTCACTGACCAAATTTTAGTTTAGACCAAAAGTACTTTGATTTTACAATTTGATTAAAAACCAGACCACAGTCCTTTCCAGGAGGGAATACCCAAAGCTGTTTTTTGTGATATCGTTTTGTTTCTTTTTTTTTGCAAAGCAGTAAGGGAAATTTGAACCGACTGTTATAAGACCACCCCTACTGGATTGTCAAAGCCATTATGATGCCGTTACCTTTCCAAAAACGTGATTCCGACAAGAGGTCAGAGCTAGCATAAACTCCCCATGGTCATTTCACTTCCACATATCATAATGGCTCTCCAGAAGGGAAATCAGATCAGATTATGGAATGCAGGGAGTCCTGCAACCATGGGGGTGGTTTTCCAAGCGCTGTAGACATGCAGTGATCTGGTAGTATGACTATGGAGGTCACCCTTGTCCATTTAGATGTGATGTAACTGCCCACATATGGTACACGTGCATGGGTGTCCTGCACGTGTGCGCACTTACTGACTGACAGGAGTGGTTCCCAGTTCAGTGGGTCTTTAAATGTCAAAGTGTCATATTTTCATACCAGCAGCACCAGTTCCCGTCTCCACCGGTTTTAGCCTTTATTAACCTCGTCCTCCATCACCACCGGACGTCACATGCAGTCTGCTCGTGAACTGGAGACTCAGCAGTAAAAATGTGGAACTAGCGTATGGTTTTTCAATGGGTGTTGGTTTCATAGTCATGTCTGAGGAAGTGAACTGCAAGTTCATATGTATGTCGAGCATTTAAATTGAGTGATTGCACCAGTGGTTGAGGCACTTCATGTTTGACCACTTGAAGGTAAGAGGGAAGGTATGGTACTTGGGAAACGTTAACAGGATTCTACGTTTTCAACAAAATTGTTTCTGTCATTTACTATTCTTTTGGACATTGAACATGGAAGTGAATTTGTTTTAGGTGACGCAAAAACAGTCTTGTAATGAAAAACCTGGAAAAATGTCAGCTGCTTATTTAGAAATTTTGATCAAATGGAAGTTTATGGATGTATCATTCTGTTTCACTTTTTATCTTGTTGTCCTTGATTGAGTGATAACTAATTGTGCATTTGAATGGACACGTGGTAGAATGAAACCCCCGAATTATGGTTTTATGACTGCAGATCCTGGATAATGTTATTAAACAGACATTTTAGTAAGCAGCAAAAATGAAGTTTACCAGTACTTTTATTTGATATAAATGGCCCTTCTTATTTAGTGACTGTCACATGACATTTTTCTCTTAAGTGTTGTCAGCTCTAAGGTGTTCCGGTTCATTTACTTTTGTGCCTACTGTGTAGTAGGAACATCAGGCATACGATGCAGTGCCAACAAATGCTGACAAGTCGTTTCTGTGTGATCTGAAGTAACCTCTTTGGCTCAGCAGTCTGAGCACAGCAGGAATAATGACGCCCTCTCTTGACTCAAAAGTCCTCTGCCATGCAATCAGCGTGAACGCGTAACTCATCACTCACTCTGTTGACTTTGTTTCCACTATACTTGGGGTAAAATGACTGGAAGTGAAACCAGATCTTGTGTCAGTCCCTTAAGCAATGAAGAAGACTGGAAATGAACTCTATTCTCTCTCTTGTTTTTGTTCAACGGATCTACGTCACAGATTGAAAACATGTGTTGTACAGGACCGCACGTCAGAGCAAATGACAGCATTTGTGTGCTTGTGTTTCCCCAGGCTTGTCGCGATTTCCTGGACCTGGCTGAGACTCACAGTCGGAGGTGGCAGCGGGCACTCCAGTATGAGCGAGAGCAGCGTACCCACCTGGAAGAGACCATCGAGCAGCTAGCCAAGCAGCACAACAGTCTGGAGCGAGCGTGGAGAGCGGCACCGACACTTTCATCCAGCGCACCCAGCGCCCCGGCCGACAAGAAGGGTGAGCATGAGTCTCGTGCTTCTTTTCTACTTCATTGGATCAAAGTCACGTGATAAAAGCCCATCTTGTCAGATGGTTTGGATCTGATGATGTTCTCCTTAGCATAACGTCAGGGAGTTACGTCGCATCTGAATTGACATTTGAAGTATGACCTGTAAATATTTTCAAACAAAAATATTAAATATAGGTGGATGAGATCACAAAACATTGGAATTTTCAAAACGTGTGAACAGTAATGCCACTTGCCGTTGCCAGTCCAGACAGAAGTCTCAGAAAAGCATCGATGCATCATCCAGGCTTGTTCAACTCAAAAAACAGTTGGTGAAAAAATAATGAATTTGAGGTTAAATTTAATCCATTTACTGTGTTTAAAAAGGATCGACCCACACTTTGGTCAATTTGAGCCCAAAAATTGGGTTCTTCAGTTTTGACCTAACTTGCCAGGTTAAATGAAAAATAACAAATTGGGTCAGGACAGCGCAATTATTTATTTATTTATTTATTTACCCAACTCTGATTTAAAAGAATAACCCGGATTGGTTAAATTGAGCCAAGTGGCGGTCAATCCCATCAATTTCAAATATTGCCCTCATTGTTTTGATTAAAATAAAACAACATTCAAACATGCAAAAGGCCACGTTTCTGTACTATTTTTAGATGTTAACATTATGAAATAATGGTTATCATGTGACTTGTGTGTGGCGTATGTTTGGTTTGCTCGCTGTATATACGTACTGAATGTCCTTCTGGTCGAAGGGAGTGAGAGGCCGCTCAAAGGAGAGGCCAGTGATGAAGATGAGGACACTGAATACTTTGATGCCATGGAAGATTCCCCTGCATTTATCACAGTGACTGCCACTGACAACACACAGCACAGGTCTGAACATGCCCTGATGTTTTTTCTTACTAATATGTCTCCATGAGCATTATTCAGAGAATTTCCGTCACGTTTTGCTTGGTCTTTGTTGCTGCCAATTCTACTGCCACTGGCATTGGGTTTTCTTTGTCTCCTTTCCAGGCGATCTCAGAGTAGTTTGAGTGGAGCGAGTGGAGGCAATTCCTACGACTGGAACCAGGACGACCATGTAAGTCTCTTTTTAGTTTTCTAATGACAGAGTTGCTGTCATGTTATCATGATGGCTCATTGCTTGTTGTTCAGTCCAGTCACTCCTCACACATTGAGACTTAAAGGCAGAGCTTCTCGACGGCTTGTTCACACTAGCACAGATCGCATGTTCTGTTTTTAGGTTTGTTGTACGCTATCCACTGAGCTATGATCGTTTACTATCCATCCATCCATCTATCCATTTTCTGTTCCACTTTATCCTCACAAGGACCCCGGTATCTCTGCACTGTTAGGTTGACACGCTAACCACTGGACCACCGGGCCGCCCTGATCTTTTACTAAGATCCCAAATAGCTGGCACTCACTTGACCAGATTGTGTGGACTGTTGGCAACGGGTGTAATAGTCAAATCGACTACTGTATTTAAAACTCATTCAGTACCAGCCAATCTAGACCAAGTCTGAAAAGACGTTTAAAAACGTCTTTGGGAGTGAATGGGTTAAAAGACTACATTCAAAACTGTTATACTGTCACTCAGTGTTTGGAAGCCTGCCAACAAATTTGAAATCACGCTCTATCAACCAAGCTTTTGTAGTTCAGCTTCCACATTTTGCGTGAGCGATCAAGTTTGCATCCGTTTTTGCAGATGCGAACTTTTTGCCTATAAGGCTTGTTACAGCTTTTAGTTCTTAATTAGCGGCAGCGTCTGCTCCTCTCAACCTTATTGCTGCTGTTGCTGCTTCTTACTGACTTGTCTTATGTTCCCATTGTGCTTCCTGTCACTTGCTCATTCGCTGTTTGATTTGTTTTCTGCTGTTCAGCTTTACTCGGTCAAACTTGGATGTAGTCCACGACTTTCATCTATCGTCCGCAGATGTCTCCAAGCTATAACGATGTGTCAGGGAAAGAGCTGCAGCCGCGCAGACAAAGGCGGACTCGTGTCCCTGACAAGCCTAACTACTCCCTCAATTTATGGAGCATCATGAAGAACTGCATTGGCAAGGAGCTCTCCAAAATTCCCATGCCTGTGAGTAAGCATGGCTTCCTGCGTTTCTGAACATTCCGTCCTTGGTTCAACAACTTTTCAGAAATTTCTGTTCGTCATCTTCAACTCCGCATCCGCAGGTGAACTTCAATGAGCCTCTGTCGATGCTACAACGTCTCACTGAAGATTTGGAGTATCATGAGCTCCTGGACAAGGCAGCGCGCTGTGACTCCTCGCTGGAGCAGATGTGTTTGGTTGCCGCCTTCTCCGTGTCTTCTTACTCCACTACGATCCACCGGACAGCCAAACCTTTCAACCCGCTTCTGGGGGAGACCTACGAACTTGATCGCCTTGAGGAGTTTGGCTACCGCTCACTGTGCGAGCAGGTAAAAAGCACAGCGACACGCAAACTGGATATTTGGTGTTCTGAATTGTACTTCTGTCATTTACTGTAAATTCCCGTCCATTTTGGTAAAAGGTGAGCCATCACCCCCCTGCGGCTGCACATCATGTGATTTCCCAACGAGGCTGGACCTTGTGGCAGGAAATTACAATTGCCAGCAAGTTCCGTGGAAAATACCTCTCCATCATGCCTCTGGGTAAGACATTCATTTATCGCTGCTTGGAAACGCCTCAATTCCAACAAATGCTTAGTCTGTCGAAACAAAGAGCATTAATTGCCAAATTGTGCGTGAACTGCAAGCTCAGTGACTATTCTCCTGCTCTAGAGGGTTTGACCGCTGCAGCTGCATCCTGCGCACTTGATACCCCGGGGATAGGGAAAATAAATCAGGGTTGCTTGGTGACACTTATGACACAAACATAAAATGTGGAATTAAGGGGAGTTATACTGTATCATTCCGGTCCAGTGATCGGAGGCAGTGGTATTTGCACATTTTCTTTCATTCCTTCCGGGTGGTGTCCTGTATCGGAAAACACATGCAGTATGGAGCAATTGTTTATCGTAAACTCATGTTTGCAATCTTCCAGGCTTAGTTGATGACGGGCTAGGTGAGAATGAAAAGACTCTGTGCAGTCCTTAAATGTGTGAGAACATGTTTTGGAGGCAAACACTGTTCATAGACTTGCAGTCATAATATACATGTCGATTTTAAAACCAAATCGTTCATGTTTCTGAGCTTTCATCAAAACGACATGACGGTCGTATGCTAACACTCATAGGTTGTTGTTGTGGTTTGACATTCCCAGGGGCAATTCATCTGCAGTTCCACTCTAGCGGCAACCACTACGTGTGGAGAAAAGTCACGTCCACGGTGCACAACATCATTGTGGGCAAGCTGTGGATTGACCAGGTTTGTTTACAAGCACTTCTCATCGATTGCCATCCATTCGCACGTCCAAAGCCCAAGCAATCTGGTTACTTTTCGTGTAGCCTGCGGTTCTCGAATGGCAACTCATTATTGTTTATAAATTCTTTATTAAGCTGGTGTTGGGATTGAAGGGAGTTTTCAGATGTGAATGTATCTGCACATTTATTCATCATTATCTTCTTTGCAGTGCACTGGCTGACATGATGTCAATTGCATCTCACTCCTTTTTGTGTGCGTGTGTGTGTGTGTTTGTGTGTGTGCAGTCAGGGGACATTGAAATAGTGAATCACAGGACCAAAGAGACCTGTCAACTGAAATTCTCTCCCTACAGTTATTTCTCCAGGGATGTTCCTCGGAAGGTAAATCCTCCTTTCTGCTTTTCCTTGCTGACACCACTCCTCTTCTTTTTAAAACTTGTCTTGTTCGGCTGCCTAGCCATGTAGAATGGTGGCTCTCTATGCCTTTTGATGCTTAAAATACTCCCTTCGTGGTCGTTTGTGCTGTGCTATTTACTGGTAATGCACTGTTGATAGAACAGGTTTTGTGAAGGCACAAACGGAGAGAAAAGAGAGCACAAAAGTGAAATTTAAAAAAAACAGCACGATAGCTGAAGAACACAGCTTATCACAGCTCCAGGAGGGACCAATCAGTCCGCCCCCTCCTGCCAACCACCACTGCCCCTCCCCCAATTCCCCAAGGAAAGCAAGAAGCCCCACCACCCGTCAATGGGGTTAGCCACCAATTGCGAGTGGTAGTAGCCTGCGACCGGTGAACCAGTCACCCCGGAGGATAGGGCAGGCAAGATGCTGACAACACTATGATGCACGCATGGCGTAGTAGCTGGAGTGATGATTTTGTGTGAGACTGACACCTGCTGGAGAATACTGACAGCTTCATGAGAATTTTGAAAAGAGCTGTTGTACAGCTACAGCCACTGCTCAAAACTGTATCCACGCATACTCTACATTACGTAAAATAACTATTTGACGTTTCCTTTTCAGAGACAGACCTGATACAGCTCTTGCATTGTAACTTACTGTAGATTGGCCATAAGACCCAACAAAAGTCTGATGAGTGTAATACAGTTCGATTTTATTCATCTCATTCCATAACTTGCTTTACATGTGTTATTCCTCTTTGATGATATTTATACAGTTCAAAAGCGAGATATCAGTTTTTGTCATTCCAGGTGACAGGTGTGGTCGCTGACTGTGTCGGCCAAGCTCATTACATCCTGTCTGGTACGTGGGACGAGAAAATTGAGAGTGCTAAGATCATTCAGAGCAGCCGGGGTGGGAGTGGAACAGAAGGCAAGCAGAAGACCATCTACCAGACCTTGCCCCCCAAACTTTTGTGGAAGAAGTATTCTCTCCCGTAAGAGCCATGTCTCATGAGTCTCATTAAGCCGCACTGAATCGTCACTTTTAGTGAGCAATTAAACATGCTGCTCTTTCTATTTTTCCTCCTAGAGAGAATGCTGAGAACATGTACTACTTCTCAGCGCTGGCGCTGACCCTGAACGAGCCAGAAGATGGAGTTGGTGTAACCGACAGTCGTCTGAGGCCAGACCAGAGGCTGATGGAAGATGGGCGATGGGACGAAGCCAATTCGGAGAAACAAAGGTTAGAAGAGAAACAAAGAGCCGTGAGGAGGAGGAGAGAAGCAGAGGCCTCTGATGCTCTGGATGAAGGTATGGGAAAAAAAAATGATTGAGCTAAATAATATGGCCTACAAGATCGATACACCCCCATTTACTTAGCTAGGCTGTGATAGGCGAGGTTGTAAAGGCTGGATCTCAGTGATCCGCCCCAGCCATCAGGGGGATGACACCAGTGGTTGCCAACCTTTTTTGTCTCGTGTACCCCCGAACCCTTTTGTCATACCACGAGGGGACCCACACACTCATACATGTTGATGTTTCTCCAAAAGTAGGAACGTAACACGGCCGATTATTTCCCGGTGAATGAAAATCATTTCATTTTGTTGCCTTAATTCGAACATTTTATTATTATCCATTGTCTTCTTTTTAACTCAAACTAAACAAATACGGATGGCGCATTGGAAAAAATAAAGATATAAATAAAAATAAAATTAGGAGTAAAAATAAAGAACAAACCTCTCTTTGTTATACTGCATATAACTCTTTACCACAAAAACGAGGGCTCCTTTCAATAAGTCCCCTTTAAACAGGCATATGAATTTAAAGTAAAACAACAGAAACAAAACACTGGGCAAGAATAATATTCAGACCCATTGTAGCAGTTTTTCTTTTCATCAGTCATCTGAGCTTAAATGAGACATTTGAGTTGACTCGCTGTTGTGATTTTGGTGCCACTGTGCCACGAGTTATTGATCTGGCAAATTTCCATGTAGCCACTGCAATGTCCTCACGTACCCCTCGTTGGACAACACTGGATTACAACAATACTGAGCGACATAAAAACCAATGCTAAAACTAAAATGAAGCTTTTTTTGAAACAATTAAACCTAATAAAAACTAACAAACTTGTCTAAACACGAAAGCGTGGGTGTGCGTGTGTGTGTTGGACAGATTGTATTCATGTACCCATGACTTGTGTTTTTTTCCCCCCTCCCTCTACTGGTGGTCAGAATGTGATAATGACTCTGGTGAGTGGGGGTTTCTCTGCGCCCTCTGTTGACGCACACGCATACATGGTCATCTTGTCTCTACTCTCTTTGTGTTCTGCCATTGTTGGACCTGCATGATGTCTCCTTTCATGTCTCCTTCCGACAAATCAATCAGGAAAAAAAAGTTGGTTTGGTTTTTTCCTGCATACGTGAGAAGCTTATATCAAATAGTTCATAAGTATTTAAATGTCTAAATCTACACAGTGTAGACGAGTCGGCCGTGTATGAGCAAGATAAACGTAATCCTTGTTTAATGTTACGTTTGCAGTGTGGTGTTTTTGTTTTCCTTGAAGGGGAAATCAAGTCAAAGATGCTCTTTGCACTAATGTGTTCTGTGTGGTCCCACAAGTCCAAGCATGGTATGGTTTGATTAGATTAAAAATGCTATTGTGGAAAATGAATTGCGCAAAAAAAAAAAAAAAACAAAAAACATTTTTTTAATCCACCTGTTTTCATCCATATCAGCGGGCGGCCATTTTGCCGTGAACTGCCACCTGCTGTCGACTGAAAATGACATCACAGTGCCCAAGGGCTCAGCTAACATCCATCGCGGCTCACGTTGTTTTCTGGGGTTGGTCATGTGACATTGGCAAGCTGGGCCCTGTGATGTCATTTTCAGTCGACTGCGAGTGCTAGTACAAAGCTGCTTAATTCATTTTCCATAAGCGCAATTTTTAGTGTTTAGGCTATTGGGGACGCATTGAACATACTATTGAGAAAAAAAAAAAAAAGATATACATATTTGACTTGATTTAGCTTTGAACGAGAGCTAAAGGAGATTGCTGTTCGAGCATCAGCATTAATCCCAACTGTCTTATCGATTTTAGTTCTTGTTTTGCACACATGCATACCATTCAAACCATTCACTGCAACATGAAGCTGGTTCACATTTGGAGACTTCCCAAATGCAGCACACAGTGACTGATTGCTTCTCGTATACATAATCATAATGTATGTACGGAGGACATTGCCCGCGGGCGTGACTCGATGACGGCAGCCGCGTAACACACTGCGATCTTTTCGACAGGTCGAGAATACGAAGGCTATCAGCCGTTGTGGTTTCAGCAGAGGAGGGACTTGGTCACTGGAGAGACAAACTTTGTGTACAAAGGGGGCTACTGGGAGGCCAAGGATAGACAGGACTGGACCATGTGTCCCAATATATTCTAACGCAGGACGCTTCCTGCCCCCGCGCATCAGAACCTCAGGAGACAGGGAGCTGCTCGGCCTCGGCTCCTCCGGCAGTGTGGTGTAGCAGGCTCACGAAATCACCACGTGGAGCTTTGTGAGCAGAAGGTGGTGAATGTGACACACACACACACACACTCTTTGTACCTCTCAATATACACCCTCACTGCTCTTCAGATGGAAACTATGATGGGATGTTCCTGTTCCCGTGTGTGTATGTGTGACAACCTTGGACTTGTTACACCACACTAAAAGCACCTGTTGAGGTGCTTTAACATGGCACTTTTAATCATTCACCCGTACAGGATTAGATTGAGTCTGTAGATGGCACCTTGCAACAAGAGATTAAAAAAACAAAACAAAAAAAACCACTCTTTCCCCAATTCAGTTACAGTAAGCATCGTTTGTCAACCTAAAATGAGTTCTCGATTACTCACTTTCTGATTTGAGTTCTAATTAGCGCTAATCTACTTCACTTGCATAAGAAATTGTTAGAGTGATTGTTTTTTTTGGGGGGCGGGGGTTGTAGTCTCAGCAGGATACAACAGGTTTTAATCAAATTTAAAATTGAGATTTTTTGTTTGAGTTACACTCAATAAGTATTGTATCATACATTGAAACCATGTCATGAAGCTTATTTTCACAGTAAATGTGCTTTATTATTACTTCCAATGATTTTTTTTTCAGTGCCACAATAGAAGATAGTGAGTTTGCTTTAGTTGTAACAAACGAATTGCCAATTTGGCATGATGACATACCTTCTTGAAAAATGAACAACACTAGCTCTGGGGGGGGGGGGGTGTAACAAAAAAAAACATTGTTATCGCTGTGAAAATAAACAGATGGTTTGACAATGGTGGATACGAAAGTGGCAGACATTGTACATCTCTACTTGGTAATGTGTTGACTTGCAAACACAGCGATCCCATCGGAATGCTGCATTTCATATCCTGCGCATACTTCATTAAATCATCTCTTTCGAGATTACACTATGAACCTGACCTCGCAGGTTTTTAGTAGGAAAGTCAACAGGCATGATTTTCTAGTTATGACCTATGATGTTTCTATAGGTGGTGTTTAAATGTATCACAAAGATTGTTTATGAGGACTCGCCGTTGTTTGGCGTACACCTCTGCATATGCACACAGAACTTGCGAAAGCACGTCCACATTCTTGCTGGAAAAAAATGTCCAGTTTGAATGTAACATAGCTTTCCATCGAAATTCTCTGATTGTGAATGAATTGCAAGAATGCTTCAAAGCAGTTCATGCTTCAGAAAGGGTTGTAGGAGCCAGTCCCACTTGGTACATTGAAGATTCCATTGAAATGCATCCATTTCGGGCATCTTATACCTGACTTGGCACTTGTCACTGTGCATGAAATGAGACTAGAACGTATCGCTGTGTTCCTGCTGATACGAAATGTACTTGCTCTCGTCTTTTGGTGCTCTTCCACGGCATCACATCCAGTGACAGCATCCACCGTTCAGTACGAACGCAATGTAGATCCAATGTCTCCTCAGTGTCGTCTTTTTAAACTGTAGTTGATTTCATTGGCCCTGGGTGAGCCTGGAGCCTCTGTTGGCAGCAGGTTAAAGGTCGTAGAAAAGATCAGGGCTGGTTCCTTCCGAGCAGAAACCACAGAGGCCTTTGCTCCACACTCACCGCAGTGCCAATGTCTTGTCCGCAGTGTTTGTATACTGATCTGGGATCAGCTTTTGAAAGTACCCTCAGTCTTTTGCCTGTGTTTGACTGGCCTGTGCACTACACATCCAGTGACAAGCTTTGGAAAAAAAAAAGGCAGTATTTTTTGTAATTCTTGGTAGGAGTACAGATTTCAAAGCTGGAGGTACTGTCATGTTCCCTTTGATCTATTTTGTGTGTGAATATTTTGTGATAAGAAAATTATAATGTAAAATAGTCCTATGAGAATGAAGTTAGCTGGACAGCAGATTTGAAATGCAGTCATAAATTGGCATTTTGAACTGTAACCTATTCCATAATAATAGAAGAAAACTCGGAGACACACTCATTAGGTTAAGTAGCCTAGTTCATGTTAATAGCTCCAAAATCACAGAAAAGAGGCCTTATTTTATTATAACAAAAAAAAAAAACAAGCTACTGACACAAACATTTTACAATGTTCCCTCCTTTGATCACGTTTCCATCACTGACTTAAAGCAACATAGCGATGACATTTAATTGTACGGTCGATCTTTGACTCATTTCAGTGTTGTCTGTTCAAGACAGAGTAGGTTTACCTACAGCCTGTGGGACAGTATTTTAATACAGCACAGCATGCCTTTTTTGTGGGGGTAAAACACGTAAAGCATCAAATGCACTTTTATCACCAGTTCCCAAAAGCATGTAACCCACACTGTAATCAGCCGGTGACCGTTGCTGGGTTTACCCCACCTCTCTCGCTCGCTCTCAGCTGGGATAGGCTCCAGCTACCCCATGACTCTAGTGAGGGTGTGTGGCATAGAAAATGGAAGGAGGTGTAACCCACACATTATAAATATGTGTCATAATGTGCTTTGTGTTTAACATCAATTTAGTGTGATGTTCAGAGGACTTAAATGGGCCTTGATAGGCTAAAAGTCCAAATATCTGTTTGAATGGATCACAAACATTGCAGCAGTTCAAATTTTCATGCCATTATTTTCTTTCATAATAGCTCATTTGGCAGTTGATAATTGTACAAAGAGAAAGTATGGCCCGTTTTCTTTGCTCAGGTTGAGGCACATGATAACTTTTGCTTTTCAAGTCAAAAATGTATTTCAAGTACGTGCTGCATTTTGAATGATAATTGAATGACATGTCATCAGTGCAGTTCCAAAAAGGATAATAGATTATGACTGTGGCTGTACAGGACCAGATATCTGTAGCAATAACACACAAAAGTCGGTTTTCAGTCTTGAGCAGAAAGGGAAAAACAACCAAAGTGTATCCGTAGAGCTGTGCTGTAGATTCAACAATGTTTTCATTTGCCTTCCCTTTCTTGAGAGGGTTCTAATGTTTCTCTTTCAGCATTTCTCACCTGACTCTTGGTGGGATTTCAGCTTTAATTTTTGGAATGCGTTTACGCCTGACCTTCTCATGGGTGCCATTATTCTGTTTGCATATTTATACACTTTGTATAATGTGGCATATACAGTATGGTGCACTCAGGATGGCACTCCTTTTCTTCCAGTTTGAAGCTGTTTAGTTCCAAGGCAGAAGTAAAGTGTGTGGAAGACGAAAATGTGTTTTTCCTTGCCTTGTCCAAACTAAAACCAACTGAAGAACCAACTGGAACTGTGACCTGTGGTTTGCTGAGAAAAATGCTGCTGATCTTACTAATCGGTGTAAAAGTGAAATTCAATGCAACGTAACGGCAGTCTGGTAGAAATATCGAAGGTTTGCTGACATGCCTTGACTTCTCTTCCTTCCCTATTACACGTACTGTAAGTGTATTCAGATGTAAATCACAAGTTACAAGTTGTTGTTTTTACAGAAATTCTGTATTCCCCCCCCCCCCTCACTTTATAACATTGTCTTATAACAACCAAGGCACAAGAATAAAAACAAAGTTGTTGACACTGGCTATGTCTGTTTTTTCTTTTTTTGTCTCAGTTGTAGAAACGAATTACATTTGACATCATGTGAACGATTGCAAGCTTGCCTCTGCCCGGAATATTGAATCTTGTACTAGGGGGAATTAGGGCACCATTGGTCTTGATAAAGTAGCTACATGCTAAGTGAGATCCTAAATTAGAGAAAAGATGACTCGAGGCCTTCCATGAAATGGGTTTCAGATATTGAACAATGCTTGTACTTTTACTGAGAATGTATTACATAATAAACAATTTGCTGTATATGTACATATACAGTGTTAATGCGCTGTCTACTTTGTGCTCTCCCAGCATATTGGCTTGTCGACGCTCCTTTCTGGTGTTTGCCAGCTAAACTTTGACTAGGTCGCCGTGCGGTTTCCATGGCAACCCACCGTGTACTCGCGACCCACCGCAGCCGCTGAAAAGATATTGTGCTTCTTCTCCAACGTAAGATTCAGCCGATATACTTTCTCTCCGTTTGTATAACTTTTATCAAGTTCCGGAAAGAGTAAGCTCAAGTTATTCAGTCTGCGTGTGGAGTGCCTGTGGCGTGACTTGTAGCCTATAGCAGCTCTTGAAGCCACACCGCTTTGGTTTCCACGGCATCCAAGCAACATTTTTGTGACCCAGCAGCCTTACTGGTGTTACATTTTTATACCCAGTACAACATGGAGCAACTCAGTCACGACACAGGGGACGAGAATGAATTTCACTCAGGTCTGCAATTATAAATACATAGCAGAGCCATCCATATGTGTGTGTAGGCGGCCGTGTTGTAGACATGCTTTGGTTTCTGTCCTCAAAAGACCAACACAACAGCAGCAGCGGGTTTGAACCAGCTCGACCTCCTCTCGGTGCGGACCCCTGTGACTTCCTGCTGGATGCCATTGACGCTCAGCTGGGGAATCTGCAAGTTGGTCATTTTCTGCTCTACATTAGACATAACGTATTCGGTGAATCAATAATAAGCCTGATTGATTAAATGCACGCAGGTCAAGAATCGGCAACTTGACCGCATCGATTCAGGTAATGCACTCCTCACGAAATATTTGAATGCTATTTCAACGTGATGGTTGATGGGGGTTTTTCCCAACTCTTGTGTTCAGCCCCATTTAGGTTGAGTCAGTCTCCGAGCAAAGATACCGGTCTTGGCAGCACAGTGTCCCAGACAAATGACACCCCCATGTCTTGTCTGGATCTGCAAGTCACTCCAGCAGTTGAACAAACAGCAGGTAAGATGTAAGTAATATCAGGAGAAAATAGGAAAATTTAGATTTTAGTTGTGAGTTGTCGTCGTTTCTGCCTACCGTTGTTGTCACATCAACCTGAGGTAGTTCTTCTTTCAAAGATATTCCTATTGCAGTTCAGTGATTACTTAAACTCTAGATCAATATTTACATTTTCATTTTTCCTCATGAGAAGAATTCTCTTAAATCGCCATCTGTGTCTGCATGAAACAATTTTCTTCCACCAGGCAAAATGTAAATCTTGGTAGAGATCTGCAATATTTGAGTTCTCATATTTTACTGATGGGCTTTTTCTTATTTGCATGAACTCCACTAAGCGGACAATTTAAATGAACAAATGAATTTATTTCAGGTGTTGCCCCAGTTCAACTTTGAACATCTAAAAAACGTTGCTCATGTACGAGTCAGATTGTTTTTTCCCCGTAGACAGCACAAGCTCCGTGGCTCCCGCAACACATGAGGTGGCCACGTGGGAACTGGATGTACGGACAAGCAGCAAAGTGCAGATGGAGAGTCACAAGGAACAGGTCATGTGGAGACTAGAGAGACTTCTTGGAGACACCTGTAAGCAAGGGACAATGTCAAGTGACCCTCATCCGCCTTCAGAAAGTATTTGCACTGAAGACTTTGTGAGGTGCTTTCGAGAGGAGATGGTTGAACTAGCATTGCCAGAGGGGAGCCTTGAAGAGCTCGACAAACAGGAGGAGGCTGAAAGGACTTTGATGACATCTAGCGGGGACCCTTGCCTGAGTTGCCAAAACACTCAAAATGGTGTCAGAAGTGAAGCAACTACAAATGTGAAAAGTAGTAAACACGAGCCAGAACAAAGTGAGGAACTCGAAAGATGTCCTTCTGAAACATCTGGAGTTCAGACTTCACATGTTGGTGAGGAAAGAGGAGTCATACACACAACATTTAACAACAGTCTCTCTGGCGTCAGTCTTGTGACTCGTCTCAACTAAGTGACAGAGCCATAATTTTACTGGGCTTTTTTCTTTCAGTCTTCTACAGCACAGAGGTGGAAAAAGAACATCAGAACCCAAAGCACATTTTTTCTCCGAAGGCCAGGTGCTTAGCAGGTACCAAACACACAGTACTGTACAGTATTTGCATGCACCATTCACATATCCAACCCTAGAGCTGTACCTTTACAAGACAACAATGATTAGTTTTGAGTGACGCTGTCAGAGAGGTGTTAAAATATGTTTGTTATTGTGTGCCCGCACACTGACTTAGTAGTTAGCATGTCCGTTACAATGCTGTCCTTTGTGTCACAGGAATACCTGTGCGGAATTTTGACACGGTGTCCGTGGACAGTGACCTTGATTCGGTCTGTACAGATCACATCAGGCAGCACCTATGCGGACGGGCTGGTAAGCGTTATGACAGAAGGTGGAAAGAAGACAATTTGATGTCATCTATCAAAAGTGTACAGTGATCCCTCGCTATTTTGTGGTTTGTTTATCACGACTTCAGTGCATCGTGGATTTTTTTCAAACATATTGAGAGAGAGAGCTTATAAGAACAAAAGCAGGGCTCTTCCATCCTTAATTGTCTAATCATCCTTAATGGACTAATCATAAACGTGTCTGCTGCACACCGTGGGATCGCTGGCCTGTGTATGTGTGCATGTGTGCGCGCGCGCTTGTGTGTGTGTGTGTGTGTGTGTGTGTGTGTGTTAGTGTGTTAGTGCTCTGCTCAAGCGCAAAGGCCCACGTGGGGCAATTTGTTTTTTTGTTTTTTTATGTATATGTTAATTGGTCGCTACTTCGCGGATTTTCGTTTATCGGGGGTGGTTTTGGTCCCCATGAACCGCGATAAACGAGGGATTACTGTATACAGCATCAGCTCGACTGAACAATGAATGGCAAAATTCAATTAAATCTGAAACTGCCAAGTTTTGCTACATTTAGGATTGCACTTTCACATGTCTCCTGTAAAACACACACACACGTGCACACACGGAATGACAGTGCGCAGCCCATACTTGCTTTAGGATTTGACTTCCTAACCGTGGCATGAATGATGACTAATGTTCTTTGTCGGCAAAGTTCAAAAACCCACAGGAGCTGTGCAAAACAAAAGGACTCGCTGTAAAGCACAGCAAAAGTGCAGGTAAATAGCACGGAAGAGCACAGCAAAGCACACTCTGCATATTTGTCTCTATATGATGATTATTCTGATGCGTATCATTTATTTTTCATTGCTAGGCCGATGAAATCTTTGGAGGATGACGACAAGGACACTGATGAGGAATCAAATGGACACTGGAGCAGGCGGTCCAAGCTTGAGAAGGCGTCAGAGAAGATGCACTCAGCTTGGGAGAAGATGAGCGAGCGCCTCTCCTCGCTCAGACAAGTATTTTTCCGCCAAATGGCGTGCATTTGCTCAGCTGCGGGTATACAAACCATGATTGTGTACGTCTGATTTAGAGATGTGAGAAAGCGGAGGAGACTCTTCGCATGAAAAAGTCTCATTTAACCGAGGTGGAGCTCTCCCTTTCTGAGCTGCAATTAAGAAGAAAGGTAACGTGTAAAATATTCATTCGGCCATTTATCAGGAAGACAAATGAAAGCGTGTTCTACTTCTATTTCCCACCAGCATGCCTTTCATGATCTTGAGCGACTCAGTGCAGAGACCGGGCACCTAGAGACAGACAAGAGGCAATTAGAGGTTGTGCTGAAGGATTGTAAGGCAGAGATAAACTCATTAAGGTATGAATTCAAACCCTGCCAGCCTAATGGAGTCCTGTGATGAGACACGCTGTCTGTTGTGCTGCACAGTTGCCAGCTGCAGAACCTTCAGAGGCAAAAAGAGTCCCACCTCCGCGAAGTCAGAAATTTGCAAGAAGAACTTAAGAAGAGAGAACAACTCAAGCAGCTGTCCTGCGTGGAGGTGGTTCCCGTTGCTCAGTGGTGTGTCGGCTCTTTTCTTGCCGCACTTGACTTATTCGTTGAAATGCTTCACAAACAGACCAACAGAGCGACGTCGGAGCTGGAGAGACAGTTGGGTGGTGCCAAAGCTGAACTATTCTCTGAGCGACGGCGGGCAAGAGAGAAGCAGGAATCCATGCAACAAGTAAAATATGACCAGAGTATAAACGGGTTGACGTCACAACAAAGGGAGAAACATCAAATATTCCAAGTCTGTACTTTTGTGTTAATAATTTTATGTTGAGCAGATGCTGGAGGAAACTTGCGAGGAACTCCTGAGGGCCTCCGAGGCAGAGACTTCCCTGAGGAATAGATGCTCTTCTCTAGAAGAGACGCAGAAGCAGAAAAAGGAGGAGATCGAGGTGATTACTTTGACGTGAGCAATTATCGCAACTCTGTTGCCATTGTGTTGCTATTTCCAGGCCAGCAAATATGCGTGATACTTTGACAGAAGCACCGTTTTGATTTCACTTAGAATCTAGAGTGTCAAGCACAGGAGCTACAGGGAAAGCTTGGAATATGCACGGCCAAGGTGGACACGCTGGAAAAACTGTTGGGCCAGAAGGAGCAACAACTGCGAGATGTACAGGAGCAGCACGCAGGCTTGCAAACAGAAAGAGAGCGACTGAAGGGAGAGCTGGAGTTCCTAAAAAGTCAACAGCACAGTGCTCTTCAAGAAGCCAGAGAACACGCCCATACCATGATGGTGAGCATTTAGAATCGTCACAGTATCCGGAACATTCCAATAAGCGCTCAAAAACTATTTCAGGAGGCGGCGCTGAAGCAGCAGAGGAAAGATTTAGTCTCCATTCATGAGCAGCAAATACAAAAGGTGAGAAATCCGCTTCAAAGTAGCTCGATTGAGATGTTTGGAGCCGAGTCAGTGAAGCGCGTCGAGAACAAACACAGCGAAGGCATGAAAGTCCATGATTGGTCAAATCTTGTTAGCTCAAGAAAGATGACGCAAAGGCACTGAAGAATTCACTGGAGCACCAGAAGGAGGAGTCGAGGAAACGTGAAGAAGAGCTGCGGGCGCAAACATTACAGACGGTGCTGTACTGCGAACCGTTTGACGAAACTCTTCGCGGCGACACTACGTGAACACTTTGCTCCTCTCTCATTCAGGCGCACAAAGCCATAGATGAGGAGAGGAGGAAGTGGGAGGCGGACAAAATTGCAGCCGTACACTTCCACCGTGGTTTACTGGAAGAGCAGAACAGGAGGAACCTGGAAACGGCTCGGAGCGAGCTACATCGAGAGAAAGCCAATGCGCTGACGCTTCAGCGTCGAGTGGCGGAGCTGCAAAGCGTAAGTTGACTTTCGCTGATTGGGCTTGCGACACAGCCGTAGATCCGCTTCGCCATCCCATCAGCTGTTCTTGTCACTTTCATAAGCGCGTGCAGGAGCTGGAGGCCGAGCGCTGTGTGCAGCAGCGAGAGCAGGAGTCTCTGCTCTCGGCCGTTTGCAAGTCACTCAAGCAGGAGCGGCGGCACGAGCTGGACACATTGCAGAAACACATGTTGCAGGTACAAGATATCCTCTGCGACCATAGCAGGAAAGTGAACGAGTCGGACTTTTTTCGTAGGAAAGTGGCAAGACCGAGCTGCAGCTTGAGCAGGCTGTGCGGAAGGCCGAGGCAGAAACGGAGCGGATGGGCAGGATGCTTGAAGAGCAGCGGATCAGCCATCTTGACGCTCGAGCTGAGCAGGAGCAGCAGCTCGGGGTCTGGGCTCAGGAGCTGGTGGCCCAGTGCGAGTTTCTACACCTCTTGATCGAGAAAAATGGAGGCCAAAATACGGTGCAGCTCCTTCGCAGGTATAATTTCCTTTATGGGTGCACGGTGGTTTTTGTCACCCTCAGACGTGCACTGTCCTATTATCGCAAAGACGCACAACAGTTTCATCGAAAAACTATAAAGCAAATGTGTTGTTCAAAAACTGCTTTTGAAAACATGAGAATTTTACTCATAGCTCGGTACAGAGCTCTTCTTTTTAGGGAAGTCCTTTAGCTAATACACGTACGTCGTATATTCCATATGAGAACTCGCGATAGAGAGGTGCATGAATTCTGAATATCTGAACTCCAAGTACCGTATTTTCCGCACTAAAAGGCGCACTAGATTATGAGGCGCACTTTCAATGAATGGCCTAGTTTGTGATTTTTTTCATATATTACACGCACTGGACTATAAGGCTTAATTTACAATGCATCCACTAGATGGAGCTACAGGTAGGTCTTTGTCCGTCTTCTCTTCTTCCGTTAGACTCGAGAGGCGTTCATGACCGCCTCCCAAAAACGTAAATTAACGATTACTTCAAGGAAACTACGAAAATTGAAAATACAGTAACTCATCAAAACAGAAAATCACAAAATAAATTCTATAGCCCCCCGTCAGAATTAATTGTATCATTTCCTTGAGTGTAGCTGCAACAGAACAATCAGATGTCAGTAAATTGGAGCGACACAGTTCACTGAACCAACAGCAAGTTATAACATTGTAAGCATGTCTCCAGCAAGGAGCCATCTTGAGGTCGACATATTAGCGTAATGACCATACACAAGGCGCACCGGATTTTATGGCGTGCCGTGAGCTTTTAAGAAAATGGAAGACTTTTCGGTGCGCCATATAGTGCGGAAAATACGGTAATCGTCTTTCTGACGCAAGTCTGTCCAAATAATTATCCAGATAAAAGGCCAAGTCCGACCTACGACGAATGTCCAGTATTTTACCGAAAATTGTTTACCGCGGATTCCCAAATGTGTACTATTTATTGCTAAGATGGTGTATGATGCTGCAGTTAGTTGAACAGTCATTCATTCTAGTAAATATTAGTATGGAAAAAAATGTATTCACTGGATGCAATTCTTTACCCCAAAATGTCATCTGCCACTGCTCTAGTAAACTTAAGATAAGATAAGATATCCTTTATTTGTCCCACACTGGGGAAATTTACAGCCTTCAGCAGCAAGATTGTGGGTAGAAAGAAGAGAAAAGTTTAAGAGAAAAGAAAACACAGTTCAATTAAGTGCAATATAAATACAAATATGGATAATGTCAATAAGTTCAATTAAGTGCAATATAAATACAAATATGGATAAGGTCAATAAGTTCAATTAAGTGCAATATAATACAATAGTCCCCGTACTACTCACATTCACATTTGTTGTCATATCATTCATTCATTCATTTATTCATCTTCCGAACCGCTTTATCCTCACTAGGGTCGCGGGGGGTGCTGGAGCCCATCCCAGCTGTCATCGGGCAGTAGGCGGGGGACACCCTGAATTGGTTGCCAGCCAATCGCAGGGCATGTTGTCATATCATTTAAATAAATTTATTATTTGTTTATTTATTCATTTTTTTATTCAGCAGCCTGACAGCAGTCGGTAGGAACGAGCGGCGGTATCTCTCCGTCTTGCAACGCGGGTGTAACAGTCTCTGACTGGACTAGGAGCTCTTGTCATTTTTTACGATACCTAGCCTAACCCGACTTTTTCCTGACCTTCCAGTTGGGGAAAAAAAAAATGAAAACATTCCTGACAAATACATTGCGTGTTCTAGCTCTACCATCGATGAGGCTCTTGCCCAACTGAAAGCTCAACAAGAGCCCTTGAAACATCTGATTGAGTACCTTCATCAAGAGTTTGATTCTCAAAGGCAAGCAAGTGAACAGCTGCTCAAAGACAAGGTGTAGTTTGCTCGAGTGAATATCCATTTGCAGCCCAGCTAGGTATTGGACTGCTAAATTCATATTTTGCTTCCAGGAGCGGGCGTTGAGGATTCAGAGGGAACAGATGAGAATGGAACAAAAGCAAGCCTTGGATTCTCTGAAGAAACGTCTCATTCAGGTAAAACTTCTACTGTGTGTGTGTGTGGGCGTGCGTGTGTGTGTGTTAAGAAACTGGCCTGTGTGTTGCCAGAATGGTTTGCTGGATGATTCAAATGTCCAATTTCACTGACCCAGGATCACGTTGAGGAGCTAAGTAGTTTGAAATGGGCTCATTCGAGTGACGCCGGACTGGAAGCCTCACTTCGCAAGCAGCTGGAGGCCAAAGACATGGAGCTGAGGCAAGTCCAAAGGAACATGACTCAGTGGAAGGAACAGACCACCGCTCGACTGGCCTGCAAGTTTGAGGAAGAGTTGACAGCTGAACTGGAAAGGTGACATGCCTATCAGGGCAGAATGTGTCTCTCGGAGAGCAGCATTTTTAAAAAAAAAAAAATTTTTAAACGCACTACGACTCACATCAATGGAGCGCCAAATCTGTCTGCCTGTGCCTGGATCAAAATCCACCAAAATCGCATTCGACCCTTAAAACCTCCTTTTACCCGAGTCTGAAATTTTGTCTAAGCAGAAATGCCGAGTGAGGCCGAGTGAGGCGTACATGGCGCGTCTACCAAATTCACAACCAGCACAAAAATGACAAAGCGGCCGTTTTTACGCTGATTATTGCTGGTTGTTTATTTAATATATTTTAAATGTGTCATTCATTTTGCCATCCCACAGGTGCAGATCAAAGTTATTAAGGGGCAGGTAAAACTGTATAAACCCGTTGAAGAATAGTTTGCTAATACTACTAACCAGCATGACCTCACCTGTGCTCACACCGATATTTCCCAATGCTAGATCAGATTGATGTCACATCTGGAGTGTGTAGGCCTCTGTAGGCGTCAGCTAACACCTCCACTGTTCATTGATGGCAAATGCTCACTTTCCAACTTGGTGATTGTGCATCTTTTTCAGAAAGACGTCCATGAATGAAGAGGAAAAGCTGAGGACAGAGGGTCAGAGAAAGCTTAGTGCAAAGGTACCACCATTCCTCAACCTGGGGATGAACGTGATGTCCAGAATGAATTCACTTTGTCTGCATCAGCATCATGATGCTCACCATTCCGACTGTTTGACCTTCTTTTAGGCTGCCTCCCTCCAGACCTCCTCGGACGTGGCCTCATTAAAACTTGTGCATTACTTGCAGAGCAGAGTCAAGCAGCTCCGTGTAGAGAACCAGACGTGGGTGCCAACAGGACCAAACCTTCCTACAGTGAGTGCTTTCTTCTTCAATCTGGTGACACGTTTGTGTGATCAATCATTTTCCCAGTAGTGTATAATTGCTACTCAATTTTTCTTTTTTAAATAGCACAACCATCAAGAGAGTAGGAAGGCTTGAGTCCCCCATTCATGAGGTTCAACCGTGAGTTAAGTAACGTCACATGCTTCCCAGTATTACTCTTTCAAAGTGTTTCTTTTTCCATTTTCATTCAACGATGAATCATTCATTCACTGTTGCCTGTACTTAAGATAGCAGGTCACAGTGACCAATGACACAAGCAAAGTTTTAGTCATCTTTTGAACTTTCCGCTGTGTCAAGGTTTTATGGTTCAACGTGCAAGAGGTTTACAGATTTAACATGAAAAATCTCATAAAACTCTTCTTTGTGGGATTCCTATATGCTCATAAATGTTACGTAATGTTAAGATGGTACATGCAAAGGCCAAATGGTACAAAGGCACAATATGTAACTTACATCCAGCTTTCGTACGAAACGTTTCATCAAGGATATGAACTAGCTTTATTGTTGTGTATATATATATATATATGTTACTTGCTCCATGTACAGCACTTTGTATGCAGCGATGGCCGTTTGAAATCATTCTATAAATACAGTTAACACCAGAATCGGGATTGGTGTCAAGAGTGCCAAAAGATGCTCGGTTTTTCATACATACTGTTGTGTAGCACATTTTTGATAAAGGATGAAGCACTTTTATTAGAAAACAAATACAGAGTCAGCATGTCTCACTTGAATACTGCTGCAAACATGCAGGGGAAAAAAAACAAAAATAAAAAATGAAAAAGGGAAATTTCCAGGATTTTCTAAATTCTTCAAAGCACACAAAGGATACTTGCTCAACAAAAGGGAAATCTGATCCTTCAATCACAACAAATCCAGCTTTGACACAAAGTCATGCACGTTGTTGGCCTGTATTGAACATTGAGGAATCACATTCCGATTCATGATGGCAAAAGTGTACAAACTCAGGGGCTGCTCACTGGTGATTAACTAAAGACACCTCCAAACTGTGTAATGTTTACCAGACTTTGGCAAATGCTGAGATCAAACTTCTTTCTCTACCCTGACACAGGCTGCGTGAATGATGCTATGAAATGCAAACAAGGCATCATGACAGTTGTCTGCGCTTATATTCAAGCTGCCAAATGTCACCAAAGCAGTGGATGATTCCCAACAATTTTCAAGTGGCTAAGCTAGCCCTCGAGTAGGAGAAATCCAGACGCGTCCGAGCAACCTTATACTTTCTTACATTTCCATGTCCTCCTCTCCACAGCTTTCTGCGACAGGAAAGTTATGAAGAGGACAGTGTGTGTTGGCGTGGGCGATGTGTGGGGTGGGCGAAGGACACGGAGTTGGGGTCGGTCGCAAAACAGTCTGTTGTTTCCTCTGTTTCTGTAAGGAGCCTTTTAGTCTGCGACAGAAGGGGTCTTCGGGTGGCCGCCACAACACCAACTCCATGCAGGAATGGCTCCTAAACATACGGAGGGACATGAGTCAGTGGCACATTGAACACACGCTCACTGGATATTTCATTTTAGATTTCATTCAGCAACTTGAAAGCAGAGGAGAACATACACAGATTGGGCGACTGTGTGTGGCAGAATGTCGCTGAAGCCTCGTTGCAGGCCTTCCTTCAAACTGTCCGAGATGACCAACACCGGCCTTCGTTGCATGGGCTCCACATCCAGATCCTCGTCATCGTCCTCCAACGTTATTCTGCTCAATGATAGATCAGTCTTAAGGCGCTTTACATGCAGCACTTGGTTTTCAAGGTGCCCAGCTCATGGTAGGGGGTAGGAGAACTTATGCAAACTTGCAAATATTTGTCACGTTTGCTAAACAACCAAACAGGAAGTAGCCTTGTGCATTTTCCTGCCGGTTTAGATGTCAATTGGGCCGCAGCTTGGCAAGGCGTATTTTTCACTGTTACAACGAAAGCCCCCGCATTGCTCATACTGTAATCAACAGGAGACATGATACCAGTGAAAAAAGTGCAGCATTGCTAGATTTTATTGAAAGCGAACAATTTTATTGTTAAATGTGAAGTCACATTTTTATCATCAAATTGGTGCAGATCTCAATCTGTCGCTTAACCACATTTGTCTTGTTTCCCAGAGCACATGACACTGGACCAACACGCATGATTTTGTTCCATTTTCTCTTTGCTGTTTTAACTGTACAGCTTCACTATAATCTGTTGCCACTCTATCGATTGATCAGTGATTGGGGAGGTCTACTGTGGTAAGCACAGTGTGAAAAGGCCTTTAATGATGTTCTCGTGTGATACTTTAACTTCTCAAACTTGCAACCACTAACTTAGAGTGGGGGAGGGGGGCTACCACAGTGCATCCAATATGCATTCACAACAAAATGGAAGAAAATGATTTGATTTTTCTTCCTCAAAATCTTACACCTTATTACAACTTTGATTTTTTTTCCCTTCAATGTTTCTTTGTTTTGTGTAAATTTAATAAAAATAAAATTTAAATTCTAATCATGCACCTTTGGCAGCAATGACTTATGTCATGCCGCAATTTGGAAAGTGGGAAACTGCAGAATATGCAGTAACACTGCAGCATCCAAAAAGACAACACAGCACAGTGGAAGCTAACGAGCATGATTGTTCACTTTTGTCATTTCTAGCCATGTATCCTCAGATGTTAAGACATCAACATTTCACATCATGGTTTTGTTGACCAAAGTAATGAGAATATGCATGAAGAAACACAGACGATTACTAATACACACACCAAAATGTTTCCTTTAGAATACAAGAAATACTGTATCAGTACCCCTATAACCTTTTGGCATTTTATTATTATTTGTTCTATTATAAACTGACAAAATGAGAAGTTGTAGCAGTGTTGCGGAACAAACTGGGACCTGTTGCCTTAAAGTGTAGAACACGCGTCTGAAAATGTAAATGCATTTCAAGTACTGTACACCATTTCCCCGCAATGTTGCATAGTGCACACCTGTTTTCAATCTCCTGAAGTCTCCTCTGTGCTGCTTCGATCTCCATGCAGGAGCTCTCCGTCTCAGGTCGGGATGGGGAAGAAGAGGATAGGGGAGTCAGGTTGTGAGGGGCTGGGCAAGGCTGCGGTGGAGCATGGGTGGCTTCTTGGGTACACAAAGGAGGACAATTATTTGGAGCAGGCCATTCAGGACTCCTGGGGATGTGCGAAATGTCCAACTCTGTTTCCGCTGTTAATCTCCTCCTTTTAGCAAGACATCCACTGAGAAAATAGGAAAAAGGTATTGAGGGGAAAAAAATTGAACAGACTGTATGATAACCAAGCCTGTCTTATACATACTCATCATCAACTCTCCTCCTGTGCTTCCTGAGGCACCTTGTCTCCCAACTGCTGTGACAGAGGACATATATTGCACACATGATCATTTGTTGGCAGCAAACTGTTGAGAATACTGTATGCAAAAAAACAACAACTAAATGGGTTTTTACCTGTTTGGCAGCATTCCTCTTGGTAAATGGCCAGATGTACTTGGAGTTCCAAGATCTAATTCAGGCAGGCTTGTGGACCCCGAGAACGTGTACATGCTTGGCAGAAAACCCGCCTGGCTGCTTGTGGTCACCAAATGATTCATATGGTCCAGTCGGCGAAATTAGCATTTAAAAAAATGTAGGTGAAATGTGAAAAGAAAACTACAGTTTTGATCCGCGGAACTGTCTTCTTATTTCTGAGCACTTGCAAGTAATTTTTGCCACTTGAGTGTTGGTAAACAAGTCAGAGAGATGTGTCCAGACTGGGCCAACTCTCTGGATACCCGCTGCGCATTTAAACAATACCTCTGAGAATATCTGGACAAAGATCTGCAACTGTGACAGTTATAACATGTCACAAATCACAACATCATCCAGCTAAATTAAGACCTTTGGCGGACGACCAGGTGCAACCAACTGCCCTTCCCCTTTCCGCAATGTTGTTTTCTTTTTTTGCTAGCTCGTCTCCGTTACGTTCAACACCAGAGTAATAAAAGGAAATGAAACACTAAACGTGCACAACCTTACTAACCTATTAAAGTGACCCCACTTGCAAGCAGCGTCCAGTGTATGGTGGCCTCCGCGGCGAGTAGTAAACTTACTGCTAGGTGGACATAGCACGGGAGCCAGACGCGCCGGAAGAGTCGACCAGATTCTGGAAACGGCGCAAGGAACGATGGGAGTTGTCGTTGTTGACGAATAGACAGCAGTGAGAGCAAAACATGTCGTTCGTCAAAACGCGCAGAGTTTGTCATTCGTTACCGCTCTGACTTAAACACCAATACCGTGCGTGAGACATATCAAAACTTTGCAGAACGTTTAAACAAGACCGTTCGGCCCAAGTTCCGGATGATTGTCGAGTTGCTCCTCTCTTATCTCAAAGTGCAGGTCACGTGACACCGTGGAGCTCTTCATCAGCCCAGCTCCCTAACTTGTCGCTCTACTCTGGACTGACGCTTTTCGGAGGTAACACATGACTCGATATTGTCAAACGCTTACACACGTTTGACAAAAATAACCTTTTGGCTATAGGCTACATTTGCATGACATCATCCATTAGTTGTTTGTATGTAAACTGTTAGTGGAGCTTTAATGAGGTGCGATTGATAATTGAAGGCGTACCGTTTTCCCCTTCGGTATATGAACACTTGAGGCCATTGTGTTGTTTATTCGAAAACGGTTGCATTATTTGTTCGAACATTGAAGGAGATCGATGGTGCTTTTTTTCGATTTTTCTTTATTTTGTCTTTTTGAAGGTAATCCAGGATGTATCATTTAGTTTTTGTTTTCGGGCTGCTGGCGTTGGCCTCCAGTTTACCTTGTGGTAAGTGAAGTGTGATACTGTATACACCATCGTTCAAAGTGACGCTTTGAAATGTTTTTTTTTTTTTAAAGACAATCATCTTTTTAAGTACATTAACTATTTCAATTCTGATTCATTTGATGTTCTTTGGAAAATAAAACATTGCTCAGAATAAGATCTAGGACCCCCCAATCAAAACTTGACAGTATTTTGCTTTTGGCGTCTGAACTTGCGGAAGAATCTAGGTTAAAAACAAACGTGACTCACTGTTCTGGATGTTCCCCCATGTTGCAATTGCCATATGAGTGTTTCCCAATCTTTGAGCAAAGGCGCATTTGGCATTTAGAAAATCCTACATCACACCACCAATAGAACTACTACTAATAATAATAATTAAAAAAAACACAACTAGTCCCAAAGTTTAGAAAGTTTTTCATTCATTAATACTATAGAGTGTGTCCAAACATTTGATTGTACTTGTCGTGGAACTAGCTGCAGCTTGCGCTCTTGAACATCCAACAGTTCCATCCAACAGCTGGATCAAATATTTCCCTTTTCGAAAGATAATCATGTTAAATTTAGATTTTTAAAAAAAATTTTAATAGAGCTGTTTATTATTGTGGTTGTTTGTACTTCTGTAGAACTGCCCCGGTGTCCTATATTTTAGTTACCTAATTAGGCTATGTTATATATTAAGATTTAATAACCTCTATATGTATATTATATTGCAAAAAAGTCAAATTCTCATGCCTTAGTTTCGCCCTAGTGTTATTGCTGAGGTTGCAATTGTGACTGTGCCACACTTTGAGCCTTCATGTTGATGTCAGCAAGCTGCAGGTTCTGAACTACTTTTATGAACGTTGCAGCATTTTCTGTATGTTTAACCCAGATACTTCTGGATCCAACCATGAGCTGCTGCTTTCACTCAATAAAGATCTCCTACGCTCACTGGAGGAACAGGAAGGACTTCCTAATCCCAGTGTCCACTTGGCATTACGGCTATCAGAACTCCACAACCTTTTAAAAGAGGGGGAGCATTTAAATAGACTGACAAGTCATTTGCACAATGACATTCAAAGGTAATTTTCCAGAATTGACACTTTTTGAATTGATGTCCAATGTGACCACGCGATCAAAATGTCTTCCTAATCTTGCCATGTCGTGACCTCTTGTGTTCCTAAGCTTCCTCACTGGCAATCAACCTGTGGTTGGCCGCTTGGCATTGTACACTCTGGCCTTGAAGTCATCTTGCTTTGACCTCAACACAATCACCTTCACGGTAGGCGACAAGAGTGAGACTCTGCTGACGCACCTCAAGAAGCAGATGGAACAAGAGAAAGAATACATTACATGTATGTTCACTTTCTTTTTTGGGTTTAAAATGCTGTTCAACCAGCTCGTCATTGCCAGAGTGCAGGGCTTTGTTTAACCGCAGTAGTTAAAAAGATCTTTTTTTTTTTTTTTTGTCATCTTCTCCTCTGTAGTCAGCCAACGCCCTTTGACCAACTATTACCAGTATTCATTGGGTGTGCTTGCTCTCTGTGTGAGCGGCGTCAGGGTCAACAACCACGCTGTCAACAAACTCATCAAGGCAGTTGAACATGAGCACTTCACGCATGGAGATAGTGTGAGCATTGGTGGGTGAACCTGTTTTGAATGTCTGCTGTCATACTTCATACTGGGTGTAATTGATAATTAAAAATCTGGACTCACATATATTTCAGTTAAATACAGATAATTCCATATAATAAAAGTGCCATTAGCCTAAGATCTGATAATTCCATCATACATCTCCCGTTTCTGTTTTATAGATACATATGCCATGGCTGCAATGGCCCTTCAGTGTGTGAAAAATTCAGAGAATTCTTTTTGTAGTGCAAAGAAATCCAGTTGCACTATACACAATGCTGCCGAGCTTGACACGGCCCTGACCAGCATTAAACAGAAGCTGTTGGTGTCACAAAGGGCTGATGGTCATATTGGCAATGAGTTCAGCACTGGCCTCGCCGTACAAGTACGTACCTATTTTATTTTTTTATTTTGTGGACCATGTTACATTTATGAGGTTTTCTTGTAGAGTTAGCATGTTCTTATACTTCCGTGGATTTTCTCCACATTCCAAATTAGTCATATTAGATTAATTGCAGTATATAAATTGTCCAGAGGTGTGAAAACCATCAGTTTGTCGATATGTACTCTGTCTGGTTACAAGGTACCCTGCCTCTTGCCCAAAGTCAGATGGAATAGGCTCAAGCTGACCCATGATGCTAATGAGAACAAATTCCATAGAAAACAGTTGCCATTTAACCAGATTGTATTCAACCTTGGAGGTGCTGTTTCCCGTTTACGCATCATGCAAAGCCCAAATCATGTTAAATGTTGTGTTCAGGCTTTAATAGCAATGGGCAGCCCGGTGTCAGAATGTGCCGCTTCAATGGAAGCCATGAGGAGAGATGCCAGAGGCAACAAATACCAGAACCCCATGGCCATATCTCAGGCACTGCCAGCTCTGCAGCAGAAATCCTACTTGAGTGTTCAAAGCAAGAACTGCATCAATGAAGACAGTGTGTCTCGTGCTATTCTTTTACATCTGTGGTCTAGTGATTTTTAAGCTAGTGTTTACATGCTCACTTTTTGTCTACATACAGACACGTTGGTCCTTGAGCCCGCCGAACCTGTGACCGTGTTGCCCAGTAAAACCAATGTGGCGGTGATTGTGGAAGTGGTGACGTCATCTGGGGCATCCAGTCTGTATTCACTAGATGTGCCCAAGGGAAGCTCTCTGTTGGAGGCCCTTAACCTCCTCAATGGAAAAAATCTTGGCTTCACGTGAGTCTTTTCATTCTGTGTGACTTATTCCAGTGTATTCTTGAAATAATGTGAAATGCTATGTGGAGCAGGTTTGAAACTGAGTCAAGCCTGTGGGGACCGTTCTTAAGTGTGGTGAATGGAGAGCGGGCCAGACAGGGCGACCGCAGATACTGGCACCTCGCCTCTGATGGCACCGCTCTCACTGAAGGTGAAAACAAACATGCATCTACTGTACAGTCATACACAATACAAAACTAAAATCTTTTCTTTATATAATATGCACTGTTTCTGTGTTTCAGGTATCAGCGATTTCAAATTGAAAGTGGGCCAAAAGATCACCCTCAAAAACACAAGCTATTAATGGTGCCATTGATTATGAGTGATCAGTTTGGAACCAAAACAACTTTGATTTTCTTCCAGTACAATCATATGTCAATTGCATAAGTGATTAAATGTTTCTAATGGTTCCTTAGTATTATTGAATTGCAAATGTGTTTGACTGACAGTTGTGTCACAGATGAGTACATTTTAAAAGAATATCATTCTGCAACAGTTCATGTATACATTTGCATTTAACAAGTATTGAGAGCGCTTATGGATATTTTAAGACCTGGGGATTTTATGGCCCTCAAAACGCCCTATATCAATGTAGTTGTCGTCTAACTCCGGTTGGTGGCCATTTGTAAAGCTTGCTATTTTTTTTTTTATTCAATTTTTTCAAATGTAATGAAAGTTGAGAATTTCATGTTTTAATTTCCAAATTACATGGGGGGGGGGAAGGAAAATTGTACAGACGACGTGGACAAACGTAGCCACGAACAAACCGGAAGGTTAGTAATTATGTAAAAATGCGGGATTGTTTTAACTGTTTGCTTCAAGCAGGCTTTTGCGATTCTAGATATCGTGTACTATTAATTGTTCATTTGTATTTTGAAACTTTATACCGGAAGTACGCAATCTCAATCTCTTCCGGGGCAGTCTTTGTCATTCATTGGCTACCTCATTTCGAAAGATGTAGTCATATAACCACTCATTATAAAACGCAGTGGTACTTGTGCTAATACATTTTAAAAATATTACATTCCGTTTGGTTGAGTCAAGTAGATGAAGAGAAACTTTTTTTGTAGTTGGCATGAATGCTAAATGTCTCACCCCTACGAGAACGACACAGCAATAGTTGACACGAGTAGTGTCATTGCTACTTAGCAGAATGGTTTTCCTGCACCGATGCATTCTCAGTCGGTTTTACAAATCAAAACCGAAGGCAGGTGTCCTGCAGCTCCGGAGTCAGTGCGAGACCCGTAACAATTTTTCCCAAGAAGTTACTCAACCTTACCATAACCGAGGTACCATGGCTAAAAGAACGTTCTCAAGTGCAGCAGCTTCAAATCAGGATGGACTGAAGAGGGTTTCTATTGAGGGGAACATTGGTAAGATCCGTCTTCGAGATATTGTGCATTCGCCACCTCAAGAGTTGCAACAGTTCCTTTGTGTTTGGAATTCTTAGCTGTTGGAAAGTCAACTTTTTCAAGACTCCTGGGAGCAGCTTGTCCAGACTGGGAGGTGGTTTCAGAACCTGTCAGCAAATGGCAGAATATTGTCAGCGAGACCTCAAAGGTGCGGAGTGTGTAGCTTCCTCCACATAAAAAAAATGTTGGAAGTGTAATTCGGGCAGAAGTTGCTGATGAATGCTGACGCACTAACGCTGAACCGAACTGCTGTGGAATTGAAATGTACAATGTGAAACTCTTTTGATGTCATGATTTCAATCGCTAAATGTGAAAAGAAGTACATACAGTATGTAAATTATGTATGTCAGTATGTCATTTCGATTTCATTTCAAAACAATAAACCTCGCAAGACCTCAAAACATTATTATTGGTGACATTTTGTCCAAACCCACAGTACAAGGTATATTGATTATTATTGATACTGATTCTGTAGTAATTTTAATTAATACTAATTACAAAGTAGTATTTTAACTCTTACAGTTTAATAGTATACTATAGTCTAATCGTGTGCAATACTTAACGTAATTATTAATATGATGAATGGATATGGAATTGTACTGCCTGTAATAACTTGAACATTTTATATCATTTTATATTATACACTATGGTAAGAAAGCAGCATGGTGGGGTGAGGATAAGTGGATCGGAAAATGGATGGATGGATTATGGTAACAGTCTTTGAAAATGAAGAACTTTAGATTTATTGGTAATGGACTGGAGATTAAAGGTATAGGAATACAAAAGTTTAGACTATCCTCTTTTACGAAGATATGTATAAGTGAGTAAATTCTGACCAAAGATTGGGTTGACTGCTGAAATTTTTTGCGTTAACAAATTATGCTTTGATTCTAAACTTGTGTGAAAACTTTTCTCACAAATGTGCATATAAAAACAGTCGTTTTACACATGTTCTGGAATTTTCTTTTTTTTTTTGACAAGTTTGAAATGGGTCAAAAAATGAGGAAGTAAGTAATATTGTGAAACAAAGTCAAAATGTGTGATTATTTCTGTGATCTCTGCTGCTTCCACTGCACAGGAAAAGACTGTGAGCAACCTGCTGGAGATGATGTACCAGGATCCTCAACGCTGGTCGTACACCTTCCAGACGTACTCGTGCATGAGCCGCTTCCAAACGCAGCTGCAGCCCGCGCCTGCGTGCCCATTCCACTCAGAAGGAACGCCAATGCGGATTTATGAGCGTTCCGTCTACAGCGACAGGTCAGTTAGATGCTTGATTACACCCGAGGGCTTGTGGCGCTATCTCGGCTGGTCACAGTGTGAACTTTGCAAATGATCTAATAATGCTAACCTAATAGCATGTGTTAAATATGAGTTAAGATGCAAAATCAACCTGTTTTTATTCATCTCAGGGTGCGGCCATATTGCTTTTTTAAAAAACGATTTCTCTTGTGCTTTTCCTTTCCAGATACATTTTTGCCCTGAGCATGTATGAACTGGGTTGTATCAACTCGACAGAGTGGGCAGTCTACCAGGACTGGCACTCGCTGCTCGTCGATCAGTTTGGACACCAGGTGGCGCTAGAAGGCATCATCTATCTCAAAGCGCCTCCTGAGGTCTGCACAAACTCCTGCCATTGAAGGTATTGGGTTTGCGCTCTTGACAGCGTTTCATCATGTATTTGTCAGAAATGCATGGAGCGCCTGCAGCGGCGAGGGAGGCCAGAGGAGAAGACTTTGCAGCTGGACTATCTGCAAAAGTTACATGAGCAGCATGAGAGGTGGCTTGTGGAGAAAACAACTGAGTGAGTGAACTGGTGCTCAGTGACTCCTTCATACTTTAGAATGGCGTTTTTTCACTTGCGTTTCTAGCTTAAAACATTAGAACCACCTACGGTTACATCTAGACTTCTCTGATAGTGCCAGCCAAAAGTAAACAATATCTTTGTGACGGCAGAATTTCTGTATTGGACCTCATCGGATGTTGTGATTGTAAGAAAGAGTGGGTTTTTGTTTTTTTATGTGGCAAAAGTCTAACACTGGCTCCACTATCTTCTCCCAGGATCCATTTTGAGTCATTGAAAAAGATCCCCGTGCTGGAGCTGGATGCCAGTGTGGAGTTTCAGAGTGACCCAACAGCACAGGAGAACTTCATCAGACAGGTGAGATGACGGGTTTCAAATGGCTGCTGCTGTGCAAAGGTTCGCCACAAGAGGGCCCTATTTGACGTTGGAAATGCCGATTGTCCATTGTTTGCAGCGATTTTGATCCTTTTCATCTTTCCTCAGGTGAAGGATTTCTTCACTGCTTTATGAAGAGAGTGTCATTCGCACGTGCATATACTGTACAGCAGTCAGAACAGGCATGTGACATGAATCCTGGCAGAGATCCAAGCTCAATGATTCAGTGGTGAAACGGTGGATAAAGAAGCTAAACTGCAGTTACTGTTGGACCGCACCCTTTGAAGCACACCTGGTTTTAGTAGAATGTTTACTTGCAGCAATTTGTTCTGTTACATTTCGTCAGGTATACATCTAACTAATGAGAGAAGAGCTGCATCAAAAGTATGCCTTTAGACAGATAATAAAGCTCACTTATGAATGGACCCACCCTATTTCAATACACGAGAAGCCAGAAAATATTAGAAATAAATCTCTGAAATCTCTCCGCACCACTATAAACTGCAAATACATGACCACGATGTGTTTCAAACATGTCTAAAAGTGTCAAAAGTGAGCATTATTATTTTTGTAAAGGAATATTTTGGCTCTCATTATTCGTCTGCCTGACACTGTAATAATACACATCGAAAGGGATCATCTTCATCACTTTTTTTGAACTCGTCACTGTTGTTTGGGGTATTTGCTGCATTGAGTTTTCATGTGTGTGTTTTTTAAATACATTCCTGAATTTAAAAACTATTTATAGAGCACTTTCAACATATACAACAGTAAAGTAACAAATCAGTAACAAAGACGGTAGAAAGCACCTGGATGTTATTGTCTTAATAAAGTTTTCTTTTTCACTTTGGTGGTCTTCTCCTACTTCTACTTAACATTGAGGTGTTAATGGCTGTATGGCATCGTAGGTGTTAATTGTTAACCGATTGCTGCTTGTCCAGCGGATTAAGGCTTTTGAGTGACTATAAAAGCTGAGGGCGGTGTGACAGGACAATGACCTTGGCTAAATAGTTTTGGGGTTTTTTGTTCTGTTAGTGTTGGTCTCTGATGTGCTCTGCTGATCAGAGGGCCCACTGGGATGCCTGGAATGGCCAGGGGTCATCAAAGGGCGGCTGTCTGCTATAAAGGGGCCTGTCTTCTCTTCCGGCTGCACATCACTTCAACCTGAGACTTAGCCGAGGAAGGGAAGGAAGGAAACCGTCACCTCTCGCTCTTGCAGTGTCACTCGAAAATGGCTGCCTACGTGCTTCTTTTCTGCTCTTTTGGCCTGGTCTTGTCTACGCAAAGGTCAGAGTATCGCGCAGGCCCAGGGAGCAGCGTAGCCACAAGGAACTTCTCCCAGCACCCTCACGGCAGGTTCCCTCTATACATGATGCAGCTCTATCGCTCCTTCAGGGCGGCCGACGTCTCGTCAATGGCGGCCGTCGTCACCGGTGACAGTCGGCCGGCTCGAGAGTCGGACTCCGTCGTCAGCGTTATGGCAAATGGTGAGTCAACTGAATGGTTTTGTATTTGCTCCTCGTTTTTGCAACAGATCTCTGACTGCCGTTATCTATGATCTGACACCCCCAATCACCCCCGCCCCCTTTTTACAGCCCAGCAAGTGTCAAAATGTTGATTCCACTTTAAAGGCTTTGTCCATTTTACGTGTGAGGGTGTGTATATTAGCCCTCAGACGGCCTTGCACAGGGGGGTTCAATACACATCCTGTCCTGTCCCGCCGCGGTGTTTTGACATTTGTCCGACGATCTGGTTTGTCCAGTCACCAAGCCTGCATCTACAGTATTACGGAAAGCCCTTTGAGCATTTATTCAAGAGCCTTGTTAGCCAGATGAACGTCCATGTGATTGGACACACTTTATCTTCACCAGTAAGCCAATTCAACACACTTGGAGAACAACAGTGTCTTCATCGTAAAAGGGTGCCACTACTGTGGGAGATTTTGGCAAACTAACAGGTTATTGAGGCAAAACTGAACACTCGTTCACATTGGCACGCAAGTACTACGAATGACCGGGGTCATAATAGTTTTGGATTTTTCATAATCGTCATTGTTTCGTTTTGACATTTGTTTTTTTTTTTTTTTAATTTGTGAAGATGAAGAGCAGACTAGTGTATGGGCCTTAAGCTGGATATTCAAATTTAGTTGTTTTTTTTTTCCAGGTTACCATCAAGCGGGCGACAGATGGATCGTTACCTTTGACATGTCGTCTCTTTGGACCAGTGACAGAGTCCATTTAGCAGAGCTCCGCATCCGATTGCCTGCCCGATCCGCACACAAGCGGGCCGTGGTGGATTTGTATCACTCCCGGAGTTGTGAGCATGGCGAGGGCCCGTTGTGCCAGGACGAACGCCTTCTCCTGGGGAGTGTCAGCGCGTCCGCCAGCAAGTCTTCATGGAAGGTTTTTAACGTCACAGCACTTTTGAGGTACTGGCTCTACCAAGGAGACAGAGTATCAAGCTGGGAGGCCTCGGCAGAACCTGACCTTGGGAGTGGTTCTGGGGATTTTGAGCAGATACCACGCAAGGTTCTTTTCAAGAACCCGGGAAGGCAAAGTATTCGGGCAATGATGGTGCTCTTCTTCAAACATGACCTCCCTCAGAAAGGTCACTCGGCCTACAGCCTGCTGCACACCGTGGAAAACTCCAAGTACGTCACCATGGAGCGAAGCAGCGGCGAAAGCCAAAGTCGGCGCCACAAAAGGAACAGGATGGATAGGGTGATGTTGGCGGCCGGCGGCGGCCCCACCGTGACACCGGAGGGCACGCAGCGGCCCCTTTGTCGCAAAGTTGACATGTGGGTGGACTTTGACCACATCGGCTGGGACGAGTGGATCGTGCATCCAAAACGCTTCAATGCTTATCGCTGCGAGGGGGAGTGTCCGACACCCCTGGACGAATCCTTCAACCCCACCAACCACGCGTACATGCAAGTAAGAAGATTTGACAAGTTGGTTCAACGTGATCACAAACAGAGCAGCTGACTCATTTTTTCTCTCATGTTGTTGCTGTTGCAGAGCCTTTTGAAATACCACCACCCGGAGAGGGTGAGCTGCCCGTCCTGCGTACCGACGCGCCTCGGCCCTCTGTCCATGTTGTATTACGAGAACGACGATCTGACCCTGCGCCATCACGAGGACATGATCGTTGAAGAGTGCGGCTGTCACTGAGTGCCCTGACGAAATCGCCTGCTCAACCAACATTGTCCCTGGCAAAAAGGGTGGTGTGACATGGGGATCATTAGCCATACAGGGTACTACTTAATACTTGATTCTGTTACTATTTATACTCTATACTGTATATTTTGTACATAAAATATCCCAAATTTATTAAACATTTATTTTGACATCAGTGTTGTGCTTTTTGTTTTCTGACACATTTGATTATCCATCCCTCCCATCCACTTTCAACACCGCTTTTTGTGAAGAGGGTGGCGGGGTGTTGGTGGAGCCTGTTCCAGCTGACTTTGGGCAGAAGGCAGACTACACATTGAACTGGTCGCCAGCCAGTCACAGGGCACAAATCGAGACAAACGACCATTCGCACCTACATCCACACATATCACTGAGTGGGAACCGATTGCACGCTGCCGGCACACAAGTCAGACGAGTGTACCACGACACCGTCAGTGAGTAATGGAAGTGTTATAATAAGGCACTCATTGAAATAGTTAATAATCCTAATTTAACAGTGGCTGGCCGTGCATTTGGTAACTCGGCCTTCAGTGGGTGCTTACCACACCGACTTAAAATACACCTCTTAATACCATGTGACAATTACAATTTATCACTATTATACAGAAATACAAAACTAGAGAATGCCACAATGCTGTACATAATCTAGAGTAGTTCTAACAAAATATTTATCTAAAAAAAAAAGAAATAAAATCAAATACATCTCTCACCAGAGATGCTGATGTTTTAATGTATTACCGGTAAATGTGTGCAGATCAATGCAGATGCCTTTGTGATTGGGGTTTGGGCATTTGGAGTTTGGATGTTTGGGGTTTGGGCGATTGTAAGTTGTGACTGTTAACCCAGAAGTGATAGTGCAAATGAATTCAATTTTATTTTCATCGTTACAAACTAATGTCAAGAATTTTAGATCACTGGAGTTCAAGCGCTTGACTTCCATGCAGTCCCCAGAAAACTGCTGGATGGAAATATTTGAGCTTCAGCAAACACACACGCAATACACACCACACTGCAGTGGATGAACTCTTTCTTCAGTGTACTGTAACTTGCTCAACCAGCTCAGAGATCCTAATCTGTTTCTTCATCCTCCTGTGAATTGAATGCTGGGGTCACATCATCATCATCATCAGTCCTTAGTAGGCATCTCCAGTCTCTTTTGTTGATTGTGATCACACATGCTGGCTGCGATGGATCAATGTGGCGAGGAAGAAAAGCAGTAGCACTTGTTTGTTTAGACGAGGGGGTGTCAGGAAGCAGAGGTGACAAGGAGAGAGTTGAGGCCAGCAGGCCAATGCGGGGGCGGCGGGGGCCAGCATGAGCGTCTGGATGCGGAGGCTACCATGGAAGGACAGGATGGACTGGAAGTGATCACACGAAACTGTCCAATCCACACCTCACAGGCAGCAACACAAGTAGACAGTCATCTAACTGCTGACTGCATGCGGATTGTTTTTGTCAATCACGCAAGGTATCTTTGAATAAAAATGTGTTTTGTGCTTTATCAGAAACGTTCCAGTTTCAGCTGCAATGCTTGTATACTGTAGTTTCAAGTGTTCAAATCATGTTCTAAATGTTTGAGGCCATATTTTATGCTGACATGGTGGCTGTGGGAGTCGCCTTTGTGTATATTGACCTTTTCTTCTGCGCACGGGCTGCTGAATGAGCTTATCAGTTGGTGGTACGCTCTTTGAGGAATTCTGCTGATATGACTTGTGTGCAGGAGACCTTGCATTCTCCCAAACACATCTGAAGTTCTCATAATAACAATACAAATGACCTCATACTGTGTAGAAATAAAACAAAGATAAGATCAAGGTCAAACGGAGGTAGTCTTTATTTCTGAAAAATACTTAAGCGAGCAAATGTAAATTTGTGTTGGCCCTTGGAGTTGGTATGGCCCCATTGTGTATTGCGACCGATGAAGTGAAGCAGAAGCAGAGTGTTCAATCACAAGCACACACAAATGTACAGTGCAGACAAAAATGTTGAATTCAATTGTATTTTCTTTAATGTCGTGACTCTCACAAAAGGACAGATCAGATTCAAAATGGCACTCTTTTGGAAATGAACCCGGATTTCAGCCTCAAATGACATCTCGCACATTTCAAGACTGAAAGTCTGAAAAGTGAAAGCGTGTGTGGAAATAACTGCATATTGCAGGACATATTATTGGGAAATGGTCCCTTTCATTCTGATTGTCTCATCGTTTACAATATGCTGAGCGGGCTTGTTGGTAAGTGTACATTTTCAACTTGGAGTAAGGCACACTTGTTTTCAGCCTTTAGACTGATTAAGGTTCGATCACAGATTTGCTCTGGGCGGGGGGTGGGGGGAGGTGACTGAAAATCATCCATCTTCAGGAAACAGGCAGTTGGACATGATGGTAGCCCGGGGCCTCTTTTCACAGCATCTTGTTGGTACGATTCACATGGCCCCAAGACCACTCAGATGTCCATTTCAAACTGTGCATCATCACCTTAAAACACACATAAACACAGGCAGTTTGTTTTTCTGTGCGCGCAGGAACTCGTGTAAAGAAATGAAGACACAAATTATACTCCAGTTGTTTTGTGAAGAGTTCAGTGAACTTTTTGTCAAATTGAAGTACATATCGCAGTTCTCTTGAACATACCAGTGGTGTTGCTTGCAGCTGCAGCGCTGTTGTTTAGTAGTTCTCCATCGCTGGCCTTCTTCTCATTGGTTCCTGCGGAGGGGGGACTTGTCACACCGGGAATGTCTGGAAGGCATCGCGGAGGGGTCTTGGCCAGAGGAGAGCTGCGACACCCCAGCAGGAATTTTCGGTCATAGATAATCCTGGTACCTTTAGGATTGACACACAAATATTCATTCAAAAACATTTGATAAAAAGAGTCCTCTTAATGCATGCTAATGAAACATGAGTCTGTTTTGATCCATTGAACCTTTTTCTATTGCATTTTATCCTCTCCCCATCGCCACTCGCAGTTGAAGGTTACTGTCAAACTAAACATAAAACAAAGAGAATTTCACATTGTCCATTGAAAGCAAACATAGACCTGCAGCTACCTGAATGCTAACATAGGATAGGAAACCACATACGCATGTTCTAACAATTAACATCTAGGTGGCAATGGTGTTACCATTTAAACAACACAAACGGTGCTGCAACACGTAGACAGGCCATTAATATTCGTTCTCCTCCACAAAGTGTGGAAAAACAACAAATCTTTCTCCCAGAGTTAAGTTTCTTTGTGATTGAGGTGGCTTGCTGGATAAAACAGTGCACATACAAATGGGACAGTAGATTTTGTGGCCAACCAATTTTTTTGGCAAGCTTGCTCTGATATTTGCTTTCAAAACTTAGCTTGTAGCAGATGTGTGCACATTTTCAGCATGACGTCTCTGATCCACTGGTGAAAGGACACTTTGATCCTCTCCTCTTTCATCTATAACTGCTTCAGACAACAAAGTGTATGCAGAAAAGTGGTGAAGATTGCACGACTGTCTGTGTCCTATGTGTTGTGTTATTTTTCTTATTTTGACTTCAAAATGGCGCCGCGTGAGTGGCTGCCTTTCCAGCAGCTCCTATATTTTGTTGTTCTACTTCTTCCTTTCATAACTTTGCTGCTGTTAATTGGGAATTTCTTCATTGCGAGACTAATAAAGTTATCTTATCTTATTGCTGAACAACAAGATGCATTTGTTCCATGTTGATAAGGTACAATGCATATTGACAGCATCTATAGCAGTGGTCTTCAACCATCAGTCAGCAAACTGGTACCGGGCCTCGACCTGCACAGACAGACCTACGAGCATATTTTGTCCATCAGATGGGCGGAAATGTGCGCGACTCTAGCCAATCGGAGGAGGAAGCTGTTGTGCGTGCTATGTCGTCAAACACAAGACAATGTAAGAAATCCGCTGAATTATTTGAACAAGGAGCACCCAAGTGATCAAGAGGAAAGCATGAAAATGCGAGCAGAGTTTGCACAGCCTGACCACGTTAACATTAGCAGTTTAGTTGCTAACAAGTAGCCAGCAGCCACAGGATGCAGCAATCAATCATGTCGTCTTTTGTAATCTTGCAAGTAGCAATGATGCTAACGCCCCATGTAGGATCGTAACTTCATAAATGATAATGCTTACATTCTCAGGGGTATTTATTTTTTCTAATTGGTCCGTTTCTCAGTAGTTCACTGTGTTATTTTATTTTGTTGTGCAGTAGAATGTTGATAAAATGTTGAATTACTCTATAATTATCTTTGTTGTCAGTAGCAGTGCTTTAAAACTGGCAAGGGTTGCCGGTGCGCAAACAACATGTACT
>CAAKHF010014210.1:18544-39852 GCA_901007745.1 Hippocampus kuda
GGGGGGGGGGGGGGGGGGGGGGGGGGGGGGGGGGGGGGGGGGGGGGTTGATGTGTGAAGGAAGCAGTCACTTGTCATCAAAATTCTGTTATCATTACGAGTCCGACGACAGTAGCTTTGGGCCATTTTTCTTCGAGGCAGGAACAAGCGGAAAGAATCGACACCCGTTAAGTTACTTGCATTCAGCGCAAAGCAATGTCAGAAGTTTCAAAGTCAGCTGTGCATGATTTCAACTCAGAGTTAGCGTATTTGAACACGTGGGTGTGAACGTTAGATTCGGCCCTTCTATCCGTCCCTCTCGGTTTTAATCCCTTTCTCATGTTCCCGCTTTTTTTCAGATGCCTTCGGGCCCCACCCTGTTGCCACACTCTCGTGGGAATATTGACACCGCTTTGATATCGTGTGAATGTATACACGGGCATCTGATCAATCCCCTCCGCAGCCATTTCTCTCCTGAGCTGTTCCAAGAGTTCAGTCTTCAGGTAGATGTATAAACGTGTGGAAAAATTCCTCTATGCGCACTCAAAAGCCTGTATGATTGAGCAGTTGTTCTCCAGGAGTAAGTCGGGGATTCGACAAACTGCGCACACTGTCAGACATGAATACGGCGCAAGAATATATGGATCACTCCTTTCAGCCCACTGCTGCTGAGAAGCAAATGAGGATTGACAGCAGTATTGGCATAGCTCCGGAGGGAAGCTGGGATTTCTAAGCTTCACTTCCCCAAGGTTTGATGAATAATCCATACGGATACTGGGAGGACAGGTGCCGAAGCCTTCGGTCAACCTGGGGGGGGGGGGGTTTGACGTGTGAAGGAAGCAGTGAGTTGTCATCAAAACAGACCCAGGCAGACCACTTCAGTGACTCCCAGAGGATATTTCATCTTACTGAATCCATTGAGTTGGAGCTAATGTGAAAGAGCATCCTGGCAATGAGCTCTTAGAGCACATTTCCACCCTTGAAAGGCATCGTGACCCGTTCACACGTTAAGGGAGCAAAGAGAACAGCTTGTGAACACGGGCTCCGGTTTTTTGCATCATTAGCAAGCCAGTAGCCACAGACATGCGGTGACGATGCATTCCGAAATATTTTGGGGGGGGGCAGTGCCAGTCGAAGCCCCCACCCCATCCATGAGAGCTAGCGTGTCGCCACACATTCAGACATCATCAAACTCAAGTCAATAATCAACAACAAATATTCATTGGAGTATTTTATTGCAAAATGACTTTTCCCAACAGCCTGAGGTAGGAACGATAACGCATATGACAAACCAAAGTAAAATGAAGTGCGAGGAAGTGATCTACAGTTTGTCGATGAGTAATACACAATGTAAAAATGTTACATCATCGGTTTTACAGATATGAGAGCAAAATGACTTGTTGAATGGGCGGGGATCAAATATTCAAACAAAAATCATCTCGAACATCAATCAAACACTCTGAAGGTTGACTATACTTCCCGCCAGCGGAATTTTCAAATATATAACAACATAAAACAGCATTCTTTATACACCATACCGATACATCAAGAGCATCATCATATAAAAATAGATAGTTTTTTTCCCTCCTCCTCCTCACATTTTAAACAAAGTACAACATATAACACAAACCTTTTCAAGAGCACCAGTAAAAATGTGCCAGACAAGCAAAATGATATAAGTGCCACTATAATGATATATCATGTCTTTTATTTCATTATTTTGTTGTTATTGTTGTTGTTGTTGTTTCATAAAAATAAAATCTTTCTCGAGAGAGCTGTTAAAACGGCACACAATTCGAGCAAATGTGATGTACAAAACATCCATCTTTGCATATATTTACAGCATGATTACTTCCCACAAAAGCTGAGCATCCTTTGCGGCGGGCGTGTGTGCCCACCGCTTCTCATGTACATGTCAAGTGTTTGTTTACGCCGTCATGGAGACGACCTCTAACCCCCGCCAGCGCGGCAAAGGCAAGAAACGTTTCGGCCGTCGACTGCGACGGCAGGCTTTGATTAGCGCCTATTCACAAGCGGGAATGTTGTGCTCTGTGTTCGGGCACGTCGCCCTTATTGACGTGCGCACGAGGGAGTCACTCAAATCACGGCGAAAACACGAAACGCCTTCCCGCCGGGAGGATTCTGAAGACTGGATGGAAAAGAGAGAAAGACAAGAGTCAGTGTGGTTGAGGCTGAGTGGCGTAGATGACACGGACGCGCATTACGGTGCACTTTGGGTTTTTGACGCCGGCGTCGTCACGTACCGACACCGATGACAGACGGGAAACAAACAGATATGACTCCAACTGCTTCGGAAAACAGATGCCTCTCAATACGATTTGTATCCACATTTCGAAAAGCCCGATTCCGACCTAAGGATGACCGATTCCATGTCTTCCATTTCGGAAAATCTAGAATTCTGTCACCATTCGGTCCAATTTCAGCCTTGTACTGGAATTGCCCAGAGATGTAAGCGAAGGGTGGCTTTTTACCTACCTTGTTGCAGCAACACATGAACATCATGCCACTTAGAAGACTGCAATAGCAGGTGTCTGAATTTTGGCATTTTCCTCGTTTGATCAGCGGATAAAGTGATTTTCAGAACATTCACTTGAGTATTTTTTTCCCTCGACTGTAATTGCCAAGAAATGAATAATTCTAAGCAAGAGGCCCGCTTACCGCTCTCCCAGAGGAACAACAGGAGAAGTTATGAGCTGCCTGTATCTTGGAAAGATTCAATTCACGAAGGAGAGAAGTGGGCAAAGAAAGTGCTCACTTTACCTGAGAGCCATCACTTTCTACTCCAACATGCAAAACTCTCCAAGCAACACTTTTGAATTCATTTCAAGGCACTACATTGGCTACTTTGATTTCCCTACCATCTTTTTACGTGTTGAGATCTCATCCTAAGTCCTGAAACACCACCGGGCATGAATTAAAGCTCGACAAACCTCTCTGAGACGACGCCATTTTGGCTGGAGGCGGTGTAGAGTTTCCGCTTGTCTGCCGGCATCACGTCGATGTAACCGCCCGCGTGGTTCCTGATGACCCCAGCATGGACCGCCGCGCGGCAAATACTGGATTTCTACAGGAACGGGCGACACGCACCATTTGGTTGGATGAAGCTCCAGTGTGCATCCTTCCGTGAGCAAAAATACTTACATCAGAGTATATTCTGGTGCCGATGACTCTGGAGATGTGCGAGTTCTCTTCTAAACAGTTCCTTGGGCAGTATAACCTATCAAGGGAACGTATAAAACCTTGTGAGATGCGTATTATTCACAAGAAGGGGCTGCTACGGCGGCGAATACCTCGGGCAATGCTTTGGAGGCCATTGGTAAGGACACAGTTGTTCAACTGTGGTCTCGCAGGTGATTGCCTTCACTGCAATACGACACAGCAGAAATGGAGCGATAAGATAAATGAAAGCATAACCAATGATGTGTAAGCTCAGAGCGTACCTGCTACTCTGGATACTGTGAATGAATTGGCACTCTGGTATTTCCTGTCCAGAGAGACAAAGAGAACGTTTTCAAGTTGAAAGTGTTGTTCTAGTTTTTGTCTTTTTCAACACTTTGAGCCGGTCTCACCCCAGTGACTGGACTCCATTCTTGTTAGACTTGATGAAAAAGTCCTTTCTTCCCTGTCTCGTTACATCCATCCATCCTCCATCATTGTCGATGACGCCGGCATGGAGACCGGCCCGGCACACGCTGGACTGCTGCAGAAATAAGATGACATCAAGGAGATGTGAATGTTTAGCTGACAGGTTTCAAATACGGTGGAAGGAAACATTCACGGTGTCGCGTTGTGTGTGTGTGTGCTCACCATTTCATAGTAAACTGTCCCAACTACTTTCCCCGTAGCATCCAAGCATCCCGCGGGGCATTCATATCTGTGGGTTCACAGAGATGGGAATATAAAAAACAAAACACACACAAAAAAAAGTATACTTCCTTACACTTTTATGCCTAAGGAGATTGTCTGCTAAGGAGATTTGTCATTGCAATTTTGTCTCTGTTAGCAAGAGTTGGGGCATATGCAGGAAAAATCAAAGTATCTTTATTTCACATACCAGTGATGAATGAACCTGAATGACAACATTCAGGCACATGGGAAATATGGGGTTTATAATTTTGTCTTCGTCCAACTAGGATTTTGGCCTTGGTGGAGGCTTTGACTTGCTGCCATTTATAGTTTAATCCGTACCTATTACACGTCGTTCCTTTACACTGATCTCGAAGTTTGGTGTCACAGGTCACAAGCTGAGCTGCAAAACGGGAACAAGAAAGGAATTTGAGTGTGCTTACATTCGACGCGGTTGACTCGCTTCAAAATCTGTCAGGATGAGTTAGGAGGATGACAGATAAAAGCTCCAGAACATCAAGGCTACTTTTGATCAATTACAAGAATAATATTTCCACTCAAGGGCTCGATTTGTGCTTCAAAGTCATTAATTGCTATCAAATCAAGCAAGCATTCATAAATGCTTTGGTTTTGACCCAACAATATTTGACCACCATTGAAGAGCAAGTCTTTTTTTTTTTTTTTTTTAAATGAAACAAAACCCGGGATAAACAGTGCAATGGCAGCGTACACATTTGCTGTGTGTTGACCACTTCATTCTTTGGCAGGTCGTCTGCGGGGGTCTTGGTGGCGGCAGCAGGAAGACTGGGAGTCTCAGGCTTTGAAACCCGGGGCCGGATCTTCTGAGTCGTACGGGGGGCTTCCGGCTCGATAAAGTTGTTTTCCTCTCTTTCCTCTGGTGCAAGGTGGGTATTGTGGCCTTTGAATAAAACATCACAAATCGTCACATCGTCACACATCAAACATTTTGGCAGTTTCCTCTGGAGGACACACTTGCACCTACCTTTATAGCAAAGGTTGTCCTTGCAGCCACCTCCATAGCTGGGAGGACACGCGGAACAGGGGGCCCCGTGTTTGTAAGGCGCATGGCCCCACCAGTTCCCCCTGTTTAGGTCACATAGCAACCAAAAACTATTTGAAATATTGTTTGACACTCACAGGCCACAACTCCGGCACATAATGACATCGGAATCCGGAGCTATAGAGTGAGAAAGACATTCTGCCGAGACAAAGTCAATAAAGCTCAGTTTGAATGATGACACGATCAGAGGTAATCATTTTTTTTCTCATTATAATCCCACAAGGGGAAATTCTTCATATATTTTTGTGTTGCTCCCAGAACCAAATCAAGCACAAGCCTGGAGAGTTGTCAGAGAAAAAGGGGACTCACAAACAGTGTGCTTGGAGGGACAGCGCCTTGCTCAAGGGCACTCGACAATTGCCTCGTAGCATTATGAACAGAGCATTTTGCTCTGGTGGCCACCATAAAAACAACTTGAACAACATATGGACTTACTTTGGTGAATAGTTGCACACAAGGTACACAGCCTTGGCCCAAATCTGTCCCCACACATTCATGTTGTAGCACAAGTTGACGGCGCAGCCAATCCGACTGCTGGTGGCCCACACCAGCTGCAAAACACAGAGCATTAAAAACAAAACAAAAAAAATAAAACACATCTTTCATCATAATAAAGCCTTCAATATCCTGAAAAGATGGTTTGGGTCCAGATGTAGCAGCTGCACCTGAGTGTAATGCGTGCACACCGGGCCGGAACATCGGAATGGGCAGTAGGGGTTACACTCTTGGGGATAAGGAAAAGAGTAGTCTTTCACTTCATCGTACCAGGCCTGAACATGGAAGGTGGGCGGGCGATACCTGCCGGGAATGAAAAGAGACATTTCATATTCTACGACAACACCAATTGTTCGATTCAGCGGCGGCTCTGACGGATGGCGCCGTCTTTCTTTCTATCCGAGCAATATTGAATGCAAGCGGAAAAGGCTCGATCCCCTGCGAGCCGTCGCTCAGTCCTCGAGAGCTCAGGCAACAACCCCTGCACAAACCAAACATCCTCGCCATGACAGTTTTTTTTTTTTTTTTTTTTTTTTAACTCTTCCACCCTTGAGGAAGGGTACACATTGCCAGAAACATCCTCCCTGTCCAGTTAAAGCTTGACTATCTCCCCTAGTTTTTGTATTTAAAAAAAAGCAATTGATACAAACAGATTTTATTTGATACATTTCTTCCTTGACTAAGTTACTCAGCTTCAACGTTGATTTTATATTGATGCCATTTTGTATTTACCTCCCCCAGTGAGCTCCCAGATTCTGTCCAATCTGTGGCAGTAAACCCGCAGGACCGTGCTCCCACAGACAGGTCTCGGCCCACTCCTCCGCCGTGCGCTCCAGCTCGGTGTCCCATTCCTGAACAAGGTAGGCGAAATCAAATACGGTGTTAAACTCTCCTTTGTTTTATGTGTTAGTTGGACAGTAAACTTCGGAGTGACAAATAAACAGCTTGAAGACTTCATTTGGCAAACCTTGTGAGACTTAAGAAAAGGGGTCACCGGTGTAGTGGCCGCGGGCATCAGAGAGCCCCCAAGAACCACACCAGTAGCCCACGAGCCTGTTCCAAAAATTAGCTCACCGCTGAGGAGACATTGTGATTTCCTAGGAATGTTGTCGACGTGATAACGTGAAAATGGCAACACTTGCAGCGTTGATGAATTTCATTCGTTTTTAATAATATATGAGTCAAGGTCATTTGAGCATTTTCCGCCGCGGACTTCCAATGGAGCCACCCGCTGCTTTTCACTTTTCCGGCACCGCGCCTCTGTCAATTTCCTTCCTGCTGGGTGAGGAGAATGCTCCATTTGAGCCTTTGGCCGTTTGAGTGTCGTTCGAGTGACTCCTTACGCGCACGGGAACCACAGGAAACCATCCGTGTCAGACTTTTCAAAAAGGAATATTGAATTGTGGATGTTAATGCACGAGCAATTTACCCGTCTTTCATCACTTTTAATCATTTTCCTCAAGTGACATGACTTCCTCCACGAGCTTGGAAACAAAAATTTGAAAACCTGTCTCAAAGTTAACTGTCTTTTGTTTTGTTTTTTTAAAGGCAAAAGCAAATGTTTCTGTTTTTATCGGATCATTGTCAAAGAGTCACAGGGGCTGTCTCCTACCGAGGATTTTTGGTTCGCTAAGGAGTGTGAACTCTTTGTTATTCAGAGAAATATATATATATATATTTTTTTCCTTCTGTGTTATACAGTGACAAAATGGGAACGAAGCCACGGGGATAAGGGGAGTCTATGTGTGTGTGTGTTGGGGGGGGGGGCTCTAAGTGGAGAGTGAGCGGGAAAGAGGGGAGGAAGAAATGTGGTGGAGATTTGAACTGATGTTATCTTACAGTCTCTGAGGTGATCGGCACACGGGGTCAGTCGGGTTCCGGTTTAAGACCGAAACGGACGTTAACGCAGCTGACGGATGGATGGATGGATGGGTGTGTGCGTTATGTGTGTGAGGGATTTTTGGATTTGTATCTGCATGCAGAGTGGAGTGGCACATGAAGTCTTCCAGCAGAGTGGCCAACAACACAGACCAAAAAAGGAAGTCGGGGAAACAAGATGAAGCACTTTCAACACAATGTCAAGTGTTTGGCAGTTGAATTGGCTACATCTCCTTTGCATTTTGATACAAAACGCAGTCGTCTCTCTCCAGCCAAGCCACAATCCAGGCATAATAATGTAAATGTTCGTCACGCGTGACAAAGAACAGGCTTTGAAAGCGTGAAACTCCCATTATTGAACTGTACTTGTGGTGTTTTCATTTCATTCAGATTCTCGATGTTGGCAGTATTTGGTCTTTCTCAAGAAAATCTACAGAGACATATTTTTAAATTACTTTCAGTATGCTCAGCCTGCGGGCTTAATTTACCAGGCATCAAAAATGAGACAAACATGGGAGAGAAGGCCAGATATGTTGGCAAGAGTTTTTGTAGTTTTTCGAAATGAACAGACACGCGATACCAAAAACATTTTTTTTCCAAAATTTTTTTTTTTTTTTTTTTTTAATGCAATTCTGAATGGCTGTGGACTAAATGGTCCATGGTGGCCTTGTACTGATTTGTGAAAGCACAAATAAAGGCACATTTGCACCAGCACAGTTCAGTTCTGTTTTGCCACAGTACAGTGTGAACCCCCATCAGGCTTGAGTTTCCGGGCAGTATGGCAGTAACTATGTTAGCCTTGGGAAAGGACTGTGACAATAGCGTATCATCGGTGCAGTGTGCCAGATATAGCTCCTTTGTAAAATATATACAAGAGTAGGCAGTAATAAGTGTAACTTCACGTGCCGTATGATCACATATTCTAAAGTTGTGCGCCCTTTGGAACCTCGTCATTTTGAATATGACCGTCGTAAACGGACACCTGTCCATCATTTATCGCAGCACAAATGGAGACAGGCAATTCTCTGTCGGTCAATCAACGGACATCTGTCTAGCTCCGCCTTTTACAAGCGCACCAAGCCGTCACGCTGCAAACGGCCCCCTAAAGAAGTGGTCCTGAAAATGAAGGATGTGTGGAGCCAATATTTTGAGATTCTTAACAATCAACTGCAATCAAGAACAAACTGTACCGCCTGGTGCAAATGCATCAAAGTTGAGTTTGTGGAGTACAATTCAAGGAGGCCTGACTTCCTGTTTTTGCTCATGGAAAAGCTTCAATACAATATACAATATAACTCATTATTGTATAGCATTTTAACATTGGAAATGGCAAAGAATGGCCCCATTTCGTGCAAACAGCTCTTTAGTGCACTTTCGCTGGCGGTAGTTACCTTGTGGCTAAATCGGTCATTTCGTTTCATTCACCATTCCACCAAAGCGAAGGATTGAAGTCGATCCCGTTTTTGATCTGCCCTCAAAGAAGTGCTGTTTAACACCACACAAATGCGAACACGGTCACAAATAAAATTGTGACTCGATTGTATCCCGGTTGGACATAATCATATGCATAAAATCCCATTTGATTCCGGAGTACTGCACTTTGTACTGTGATTTAATGTTTCTTCCCAGAATCTATGATTGCTTTTGTTTTTTAACTTTTTCCTCACTTCACTTGATTCTTCAACCTTTCTCATCTGCCTTTCAAATCTTTGGAAAGCCTCTCTCCTTTCAATTTCTCAAATCTGTGTATATCATCTTTAGACCTGTTTCTGTTTACCTATTCTTTGCCAACCCTCCCTTGAACCTCACGTCCTCTTGGTGCTCGCCTCCCCCATAAGTCACCCCTGGGTGCCCCTGAATGTTGAGAAGAAAAACTAGCAAAGAAAAGAAAGGGGGGGGGCAACCAACTGTAACAGGAGACAGTAGAAAGGAGCCATGCACTGCTAGCTGCTGGCTCAGCATTTCTCTGCAAGAGTGTGCTTCAAATAGAGGCCTGCCAAGTCCCAATTCGTTCACGTACACGCACGCACACACACACATGCACACGCGCGCACACTGTCCTCAAATCCAAACTCTCAATTATACAATTACATAGTCCAGCAATTGCCCCCTGCAGGAACTGTTTATTTTCCTTCACCGTGGAATAATACTGCCTTTTGTTCCGTAGCGCTTTAAGTGAGACATAAAAAAAGTCATTACTTTCCCGACGCTGTATTGATTTTTAACGGGCCCCAGACCCGTTGGTGGCCATTCACAATGGCGGTCAGGCGGCAGTTACACATGTAGCGTTTTTGCGAGCGTTCCAGATGGCCGAGCGTGGGGCACTTGACTTTGGAGGAGGTGTGTGTGGTTAGTGTGTGTGTGTGTGTGTGTGCGCATGCACGTGTTCGGTGGGGGTGAGACAGCTGGCAAAACAAGCCGGGGTGCCGCGCTCGTGATTCTAATTGCACGATGAAAAGTGATCTTGCAGGTTGTGCACGAGTACACGCGCACGCAGATATCCACACGCACGCACGCACGGCAACCAAGTGGCTAGAGTCCAACATATCCGAGTAAAGTTATGCATTTTTTGGCAACGCGGTGGACTTTTCTTTTTTTCTTTGGAAAAAAAAAAAAAAACCAAAGTCACGTGTAGGGATTAAAAAAGTGTTGCGTGGGAGTAGTGCCAGCTGCTCTGGTGGCGGTCACTGAGCTGTACGGCCCCCCAAGTACACTTCTCAAGTTCAGACTGGGGTCACTTACACTGCTTTTCCACTGCTGAGCACCGGCTCAGTTCAATGGGCAGTTTTTGTTTTCCACCTCAGAATATGGTGGGAAACTGCAACAGGCTGTGATGTATTGAACGCATCAGTCGCAACCAGCCCCAGTAACAAAGAATAACTACGGAGGAAAACCAAGGCTCCTTGTATTATATTAGAGGAGATTGAGAGCAAAAGGAAAGCCGAGAGGAAAATGTGGCGCGTGATCCTAAGGCACAGCATGACGGGAAGGTCATGTGTGTTTAATTTTCTTGTCTTTGAATTCTCCAATGTTGCGTGGTTACAACAATGAACAGGAGACTGATGGTGACATGACAATGGAGAGCTGCAGCAAAGTGGAGACTATCGAGAATAATAGTGAAGCATGTAGCAGTAGTGTGTCATGACCGAGTCCTGGAGAAAAGAAAAAAAAAAACGCAATTGATACCCTCGCCAGCCCCAAAGGTTGATCATTGCCCACAAGAAGGTGCCAAAGCACTACTTGTGACAAAATGAACCCACTCAACTCACTTCCTTTGCAGCAACATGCCACAAGATGGCGGCAAAGCAATACTTTGATTGCCTTGGCCTCACCACAAAACAGTGACGATGCCTGTATTCTCAAATGTTACAATGGAACCCAAACCGACTTCATAGTACCCTCTGGTACCTTTTTGAAGAATTGGTCACACTAACAAACAGCAAAAATACAGGAGAACGATGATTGGCTGCCCGCTCACCATGTACTCCATGTTGGACGCTTGGGGGTACACCTGACCTCGGAGCTTGTTGTGCAGGTCCAGTATGAGCTGAGCGTCACTGTCGGTGATGGCTCTCCTCCCCCTCTGCTTGGCCTCCCACCACTCGCCATCCTCGTCCAGGTACTTGTCCAGAATCTGCTGCCAGCCAGTGGAGTTGGGTGTTGCCGTGGAAACGGCCCTCTGGGTGAGCAGCAGTAGGAGCAGCGGCAGCAGCAGGGACAAGCCCCTTGGCCGGTTTGGTGATGCGAGTCTCATTTTTTTTTTTTTTTTTTGTGTCAAATGCCAGGCGGGATGGATGTGGTGTGAGGATGGAGATGCACTCCTCAGCATTGGATGATGTGACCTGGCATGAAAAAAAATAACACTTTGCTTTAGAGCATCTGACATGCTCTGAAAGGCGAAGGCTGCTTCAAGGTGACGATCCATATCAGAAAGGCAATTGAAGTCATAGCACCGCACATAGTTCACTTAATGACAGTAGGCCTCTCAAACCCAAATAACGGTAGCTTTACAACTAATGTTGTAATGCAGCTGTGACCTCTGTCACATTTTTTGCTGAATATCTTACAGTTGAAATTGTTCAGTCAGTTCTCACTCATTTAAACAGGTTGTGTTGAGATATATGTACACCTGACGTCATTGTGATTTTTTTTTCTTTTTGCATTAAAGTTGCAAGGCTCCTGTTGCAGTCATGATCATGAATTGCTCTTATAGCCCCAAGAGTGTAATGAGTCAAAGCAAATCTTATCAGCAAACATGAGCATGCACAAAGATCAAAATGACTCCTTGGGCTCAACGTATCACTCAGACAAACTTACCTTAAATGGATTCACTTGCAGTCCATCGAATGAAATCCTGTCAGTGTGCAAAAAAAATAAAGTTTGCAGCACCTAGTTCGAAATCATCCTTGAAAGGCTCCAGTGACGTGAAGAGCTCATGTGGGACTCAGAATGACACGCGCACCAAAGTTTGCTTGCCTTTTGTGTCTACCGTGCACCAGAGCCTCCTCAAGCATCGCTTCCCAACATTTTATCCTGCGCGCAGCAGCTCTCTGCACGCAGCCGTCTCTGGCCACGCCCCTCCAGCCCGCTGCCAAAATGAATGGAGCACTTTTGGATTCACCTCTGAATTTATACTTTCTAACATTCTCCTCGCGTTTATTTCTGACAGAAAAACGCAACGTGTGTGAGTTGACTCTGCATTATAATGAAACAAATATGTATTGATTTATTCATGATGAATGTGTGTGGTGGTCCACTCACTGACTTGGACAAACAAGTACAATGTGAGCGTGAACGGCGTCTGTATGTTTGCAGTCAAAGGTGATGTCTGCCTTTCACCCGAAGTAAGCTTGAATTCGGTTCAACTCTCTCCACGATCTTGAATGCAGGAAACAAATGAAAGGCCATACGGTACATACCATATTTTATTGTAATGTTCTTAACCTGCATTGCCGTCCTTGTTTTATTCATTTGGAATTTGACCACAGTTAATAGCCTTCACATAAACATTCTTAGTTCCAATTTCTCACGTCGTTGAGTGTCGTGAAATATTTTAATCAAAACCAGATCTATGCCCCCTCGATGGGGCAAGGCGTTGAGTGGCGCCCCTTTTCTCCTAAATGTTCACAGGTGACTTCTCTCTGGGACTGGTAGGGGGGCAGCAATAGACTAAAACACAAACCAACTGTTAATTCCAAAGGCCCAACCTGTCGTCATCCCCCGCCCCCTTCCCTTCTCGAACACACGAGCGAATTCCAGCGACATAATGGAAACAGGCACATTTTGTCTTTTGTCATGTGGCACATGTGGCAACGGTAGCCAATCACGGGGCCTCAGCGTGTGTGCTGACTTTCCATGACATGAAACAGTCGAGTTTCTTGGAAAAATATGGCCGCATAGTACGGCACTTGAGGACACTCCTCGTCTTCAGTGAATACACAAGCTCATTTTTCATCCCCAATATCTATGTCAATCTTTAATACCTGGTTGGCCTCAGCTATTTAACCTACTTCTGAAAATATGAGCCGGTACAAGTGCACTCTCTCCCCTTACACCTCAGCCGTCGAAAAAGCAACACTCAAGGTTTGCACTGCACTCCCCAGAGGAAAGTGTGAAGAAACCAAAAACGCTCGTTCTCTTGCGGTGGAATTAGCACCGCGGCGCATTTATTTTTGTATGCTTGCCCGCATAAGGATTCGTGCCACCCGACAATTCGGAATATGACAATGTTGCAAGCCATAGAAAAATCCAGAACCAGAGGCACAATCATGCATCCAACTCTAATTGCCCTGCGGGGATAAATAAAGTTTTCTGAATCTGAATCTGAATCTGAATCTGCATCCCACCACTGTAGACCTCGGCATATCTCACGAGACCTCAGTTCAGTTCGTATGAGAGGGCTTTTTTTTTTGGCTCCTGTTTTTGTTTGGTTAAGTAATATGATGGAGGAGTGGTTAGCATGTCTGCCTCGCAGTTCTAATCTCAGCTCGCAGCTCTTGTGTGGGTTTTGAGTCTTCCACTCCTGCTTTGCATGGGTTTTCACCGGCTTCCTCCCACATTCCAAAATCATGCAAGGTTGGTTAACTGAAGACTCCAGCTTGTCCGTTTGTTTGAATCTGAGTGTGAATAGTTTGTCTCCAGGATCGGGGTGTAACTGCCTCTCACAGGTCAGATGGGATCAACTCCAGATCCTAATTGAGCCCCGAATTAGGTGCCATAGAAAATTATTCCAAACAACAACACAAGAGGGAGCCACTTAGATGGCAAACCCATGTTTCAATACGTTACCAGCATTTTCTTTTTGACCAATTAACCGCTTATCATAACCCTAAAAGTGAATCTGCTCACCTGACAACACCAAGAACACAAAAATTAGGTCGTGGCATAATATCATATATTCTGGAATTCAAATCTCTCCTGTACGATGTAATTATCATCGGAACCACAGAGCAAAAATGTGATTAGGATTACGTTTAGTTGTGAGCATTGTTGCATGCTCTGTTTGTATGTGTTGCTACTCCGCGTGTGATAAATGAGGAGTTGTCTGAAGGTTTTGGTATTGCCGTGATTTCCATCAGCCCATCCACGGGGTTTCAATTGACGATAAATGGGTGTTCAATGTACCCCAAATTGTACCAGATGTTCTTTATCTCATGCATGTAGCCACTGTTTAGTCCCAACATTCATTCCCCCCCTCTATTCAACCCTGTCGAAAGCTTCCGCAACTTCTACAACACTTTTTTTTTTTTTGTTGGCCCGCCTTATCTGCTACAGTGCTCTGTAAATAATGCTTCGGGTTGGACTGAGGTCAGAGCTCTTAGAGACAGCATCGGGGTGATCTTAGAGGAAAGGACATCAAGGTCATCGAGCAGATGAGCCTGTCGGCAGGGGGTGGCTATCTCAAATACACACAGCATGGCTTAGTTGCCACTACCCCCTTGTGGTGCAAACGTGTAAGTGCACAGTCCTTGTCGCAGACGCAATGGAAAGAAGGTCGCTTGAGCGCTTATTTATTGCCCTGTGAGGACGTGCACGCTTTGTTCTCACGAGAAAGACACTTCACCACACTAGTCGAACGACTGGTTTGTAGTACTAGTAGAACAAGTGTGTGTTTTTGCTAGAAAATGCCACAGAGGTAATGTTACTCCGATAGAGAGCGCTGTTCGCCACAAAGTATGTCAAACTGCAGTGAATTCAATAAAAGCAAAGCATTTTTTTTATGCATAGAACTCAGATCGCCACTAAGAGTCGGTGTTTTTCAAAACATCAGTTTGTGGGAATTACATACCGCACAGTTCAAAAATACGTCACGTATTTTAGAATAATACTGCGAGGCTTAGGCATGAATTCGGTTTTTATTTATTCGTGATGCAAGGTTGTTTTTTTTTTCATTTTATAGAGTGTTAAAGGATTTTAATGCCTTGTAATGTATTTTAGTCAGCAATTTATTTTACTTTATTGTGGTCTTCTCTTTGCATTTGGAGATAGCGGGGATGTTCCGAGTGTTTGCATTATTAGTGCATCTGGTGTGTCTGATTAAATGCTTCTCATGCGATGTTCAAATAGTTTGACAATATCTTTTCGTTAATAAATGGATTGGCTTCATTTTTGACAATGTAATAAATTTATATGACCACGCTGAATGTAAGTGTTTTCGTGAGCCAATGTCGTAAAACTGTGCTTTGAATGCCGTTCTGTTTTGAGTAACGCTGCAATGCATCATGTCAAATGTGCACCTTTGTGAAACATCAAAGCTTCAATGAACCTTTTGACCCAAATAAATAAATAAACAAGTGAAGGGGGCAAGCTTGTCTGATTAAGGCCTCGCTTTCCCAGCTCTGACGATGATGATGTTGGCCCACGTCTCGTCAAATGTCCCTGCTGGGCCCCGTACAGTAAAGAGGCTGGAAAGAGCCTCATCCAATACAAAGAATACGAAGGGGAAACAGGGCGCGTGGGCCACCTTTGGTTCAGTTTGTGTTCCGAGACCCCAGGGGTCTGGTCCAGAATCTGCTCGTGAAGACTTGGTCTTCAAGCTGCTATATGGAGATATGCAGTAACAGTGCAGTAGATTTGTTGATTTAGAAAATCTGGAATGGCAATATTCACCGGAACTGCGATGTCATTCTATGGCAGACAACTGCCTGGCCACCACACAAACTGGATCTCATTCACTCTTAAACACGTGGAAAGTAAAATGTCGCTTTAGTATGTCCACAGGCGTCTCGATGACGGTCAAAAATGATTTTGTTTCAGATTGTGTCATGTTTTTTGTGTCCCTTGTTCATGTCTTGTCAACTCACCAGCCCTGTTACTGTTGTGTGTGTGTGTGTGTGTGTGTGTGTGTGTGTGTGTGTCACTTGCATACACTTTCCTGAATGCTAGGGGTGATATGTCCTGACCAAACAAGGTCAATGGACAAAAATAGACACCTGAGACCCTGCAAGTGATTTGCGTACGTGAAAAACTTTTATTTTTATACTCCCTATTTGAAGTCGGAGGAATCCATCTTAAAAGAAGCACCAGAAGCATCGGTTTAAAAACGTGTACCTACCGTAAGCTGTTCTACCCCTGACAGATTTATGGTGGCAAAAATGCTTGGACCAACATTCAAGTGCTGACATGAGGCTCTGGGAAGCACATATGTCAGCACGATCACGTGAATGCACGCATATTGCTCCACGCTCAAGTGTGGGACATAAATGCAGTACTGTTGAACATGTGGAGTAGAAAACATGGGCTGCTTGGCGGATGTTAGACAACATCACTCACTTTTGTGCTGGCTGAGCATGTAAACAATTCAAGACGAGTCACAGCCACTGTGTCGTATACTATTCAAAGTGACGACATGTTTTGCCCTGAGGTACTCCTAAATGCCTGACTTGGATTTTATGATTGGTACAGTGAACATGTACCAAACTTTTGCCACTTCTGCCATCTTATCGGATACTGTTCAAAATCATCAGGATTCTTGCCTTAGTTACGCCGCGATGCCTGATAGATTGAAGCGGCTTTTAAAACCCGACTGACTGAGATGTGACAGTGAGATTACCGATTGAACAATTGGTCTGGATTCCTACTGGCTTATTCGTGACTTGTTGAGGGGCGACTATATACTTGGACCGATTTGACCTTTGGCTTCAGCTGTTTGGGCAACGTTGTGTTCGGTCTTAAAAGTCAATAGACTTCCTGCATTGAGTGGCAAAATAATACCGGAAAGGAGTTTGAAATCGTGACGGAGAAAGAGGTGACAGTCAATGAGTCAACATAGACTTGTTGGTGGCTCTGTTTTAGTCAAAAGATATGAAGTGATTTTAGTTCTTACTTGAGTTCAGAACATCAGTGTTCCTGGTCATGATCATCCCACAGCTGTCTAAAATGTCCGCTCTAAGTGCGCGGCAGGCTTGCCCATTGAATCCTGATTGTGCCTTTGAAAAAGCCATCAATCTTTTGTTTGGCTCCACACACTGAAGAGCTTTCCAACGCAAACGAGCCGATTCCTCGAAATCGCTAGTTTGCTTGATTCCAGGCATTGGCAAAGTGCAGGAAATGGATTGAATCCCTCATACGAAGCAAAGCGCTTGCGTTAAACTGGATGACATTCCCACCTGCGCAGATGTCTTTTGAGCACCTGGGCTCGCACGTGTTTGGCTAATGAATAAAACATTCGGCCGAGTTGTTTGTTTGTTTGTTTGATAGTCTGCCGACATCAGGGCCAACGCTCAGGCTGACCCAGACACATACCTTGCAATCCCAAATGGGGAAGGATGAGGGAAGAAGAAGAAGAAGAAAAAAAAAGCAGAAACATCTGCAAAAAACATTCAATCATCTTTGCACGTTGAAACGAGGCTCCTGCTATTTTCCTTGTCATTGTCTTCAGGTGTTCTGAAAATGATGAAACATTCAAGAAAATGATGTTTTTGTCTCGCTTTGTGTGCCTGGAGGTGACAGACATTCTCGCTCTTTGCGGCTTCTGACATTCCAGTCTGCTCCCCGCCTCGCTCCGCTTTGAGGTCAAAGCTTTCCCTGGACAAACTCAGACAAGAGGCTCCCTTGAAACCTGCCCGTGTTTCCTCTTTGCTTTTTTTTTCCCCGCTCACACGCAGGATGTTGGACTGTTTAGCCTTAATGTTGATACAGTTGGATCCTCTCAGGTCGAACATGATTCGTTCGGACGCTGGACGCTCTTTGAGTTTCCCCGTAGGAAAGAGTGGAAAATGAATTAATCCGTTCCAGACCCTTTGCGCAACGGATATTTGAACACAAACAGTGGAGCAGCACATGTAGACATCCGTAGGCACGCATGTTAGCATTGAATGGTCCATAGTTGTGAGTTGTTGTTTTTGTCTTCTTGTGCTCTGCAATTGCCTCATGACCAGCCTAGGGTGGACCAAGCCTCGAGCCTTTCAGGTATACGTTTTGCATGTTAATATCTGCTCGGTGAAAGTTATGAATTCATTTTATTGAATTGTAGCTAACATGCAAGGAATGCAATAACAGCCGTTTCCTATTCTATGGTTATCACCACATCTTGGAGACAATTTTTAAACCATTTTATTCACAATTTCAAAGCAAGAGAGCAGTTCATTGCATAAACAGCTTGTAGTCAGTGCGGAACATTTCCTGTTTTGTTGAAGTCGCAGCAATGCCCTCTGTTTTTGAGTTGATCACTGATGCAGCAAATGTGTTCTTTTCTTTACTTAACTGCATGCTGTGACTTGTTTCGCTGTACAAAAAAGGAATACTATTTAAATATTTCCCAATACAAAAATGAATAACTTATACAATAATTGTAGTCTTAAGGATAATCAAGGTAAAATGATTATGTACATTTACATAAAAAAAAAGAACACAAAGTAAATGTTAAGTATTTTGGATATTTACAAACAATTAAGGTGCACTTGAGTGTTTTGCTCCAAAACTGCATCACAAAGATATCTCCGATATGTTGTGCTTCAAAAAAAAATAAAATAAAAATTAAACGAAAGGGTGATACAGGCAGATGACAGCAGCGTTAAACTGCAGATGGAAGTCATGCACTGCGAGAACGATATGAGGTGTCGACCACAGCACCAGCATCACCAACACTTGTGTTGGCTTTTGGTTTGATCGTGGTATTATTCATTCATTCATTCATCTTCCGAACCGCTTTATCCTCACTAGGGTCGCGGGGGGTGCTGGAGCCTATCCCAGCTGTCTTCGGGCAGTAGGTATTATTCAGTGAAACAATACAAAAAGAAAATGTACTGTGCAGTTGAACTTTCTAAGTGCACTTTTGCCGATTCCTCACAGGCTAAAAATAGACATCCGAGAATGAAGCGTGTGTTGTTGCTATGCCGACGTCCGTTTGAAGTCATATCCCAACATTCCGACAAAAGCAAGAGTACACAACATGGAGGTGTGATGCCCTAGTAGCACCGTAGTGAGCAGACATGAGCAGCTATCGTGATGTCAGGGCCTTGATGGCTACATTGTCAATGGTAAAATGTACGTAGCACCGCATGTGTATGTGTGTGTTTTAAGGACCCATTCTCCATATAAATAAATTTTTTAAAAAAATCAAATAGAGTCCAGGCAAGTATTAAAAAAAAAAAAAAGTCTCGAAAAGTTACATTAATTTACAGTTCACGTACACACCGTCAAAATGATCTGCTGCCTTCAAATGTGTCTTCGTGTCTTTAAATAAGCCGTATATACAAAACAGACTGGCCCATGCCGGTTGTGCAAATCGTTATGCCTTTCGATGCCAATAGTGTCTCTGTGGTAGTGGGGCTGGCCAGGGCCTGGTTTATTTGAACCAGTGCAAGTAGTTGGTCTTCAGAGCAGGGAAGCACATGTTGTTGCTGCACGAGCCGCCGTAGCTGGGGGGGCAGGCGGAGCAGGGGACCCCGACTTTGTAGGGAGCCTCTCCGATCCAGTTGCCCCTGCGAGACGCGACAGCCGGAAGTGTTAATAGACCTTGAAAGTGGGCAGGATTAAGACTAGGAACAGCAATCTTTTACTTTCAAAAGCTCATCGATGGTGTAAATTGAAACAGATGATTTTTGCAATCATAATAGTTCGTTTTTGTTTTTCTACCTATCTATCTATTTGCATTTGCCATTTTGGGACAAATTGAGATCTTAAGCATGAAAGATTGAATGCATAAAAACATAAAACCATGATTTGTGTTCGGCGTGAGTAATCTCATGGCTACAAATCCACACGATCGCAGTTGATACATTTGTAGTGTGTCCAATAGACGACAGCCAAATGGCAGCTGCAGTGGAGGCAGTCTTAAGTGATGAATCGAGCTCTTACGTGATAAAAGCCAAGTCATGTCGACTCTCACAAGTCAAGGAAGTCGGTCATCCATGGGCAGAGTGCTTTGCATATATCTCAAACCAATGGGATGAAATGACCTTGCTCGTAAATCCAAATTGGCTTTAATTCTTGGAACAGCTCCCCTTTCCTTTTCTTTTTCTTCTCAAGCGCTTTAGTTGTACAGTACCTGCTTAAAGGCTTGTACTGTATTGAGTCTTATCTGAATCTCCCCCGCAACATGGGTGGCATTTCACAGCTAGGCACGAAGCGGCACGAGCGGGCGACGGGATTAGAGCTGCCGTCGCCCAGCCGTCGTCAGGTCAACTGGTTCATTGGTAAAAGCGCCACGTCGCAACCCGTGAGCTACTTACTTTGGCGAGTAGTTGCAGACTAAATATGTCGCCCGTTTCCACACGGATCCCCAAACGTTCATATTGTGGCAGGTGTGAACGGCACAGCCCACTTTGTTGGAGGTCGCCCACACCATCTGCAAAAAAAAAAAAAAAAGATAAAACAGTTGTCATTGAAGGTAATTTTGTGCATTATGCCAAGGAATAATGTTAAAGTGAGGGGAAGAAATTCATTTTCAAAGCGCATAGCCGTGTCTAATGTAAAAGTAGCGTGTTGAGGCCACCTATAGGGAATTATAAAACATTTTAGGTGGGCATCAATTACTTCACGGATTTTTGCCATCAGCAGTCACGAATGCCGTTTTGGAGAACCTCTGACAATGGCCAAAATGACTGTTCAGTCCAAAAGAGCAAACCTTTTTGGTATTTTCTGGTATCAGTTGTCAAGTCTTTTTTGTGGGTCTCTTCATGGTAGACATGTCGACAAAATAGCGGCAAGCCACATTTTCAGGGTCACGGCCGCAACCATTCCAAGTATAAAGTTTCATCAGAATGAATGCACCGGCAAAATTTGATGAAAAATAGCTTGCCTACCTGTGTATAATGGGTGCACATGGGGCCGTAGCATCTGAGGGGGCATCGGGGGTTGCAGTCACGGGGGTAAGGAAAGGAATAATCTTTGACCTCGTCGTACCACGGCTTCACAAGCTGAAGGATTGAACGATACCTGTGAAGAGAAGCCCCCCGCTACTTCAATTGGTTGCGCAGATAGTCAGCTGTGTTCATACCCACAAGGGCGCAAACCGCCTGTTTTTTGGGTGCACCGGCGAAGAAGCCAAAAGTCGTCTCGCTCGTCCATGCAGATTTACGCCACGCGCCAGACTTGCACTGAGCACGGATGGAGAGCCCAAAGTGTTTTGCAAATTAAACGTTTCCTATAGAAGTAGATAAATGGGTCATTTGCCTTTATTTTAGCTCCTGCCAACCTATAAGCCCAAAACATTTGCAGGATATATCATAAATCGGATGATTATTTCTTGTAATATAGAATATTGCATTGCTTGTGTGTGCATGAATTTTGATAGGAGGGGATACAAAGTGAAAACAGTCACACTTAGTATGACTTGTGCTCCCCCTGAGTCTCATAGTGTTGCTCAAAAAAAAAAAATGCATTGGTGAGCGATGGTCCACATGGAAAGTCAAGAGCGACCGAAGGGACGCTTCTTTGTCCTCATGGGTCAAGCCTGAAAGCATAGCTTCTGTTTATTTGAGGGGGCACACGAGCATTCCTTGAGCAGTCACCAGGTCACCGTTCAAGGGGAAGAAAAAGGAAGGCGGGGAGGGGGGGGGGGGGGG
>CAAKHF010014217.1:0-17275 GCA_901007745.1 Hippocampus kuda
TTGGAAAGTGGTTGGAAACTAGTACCCGGAGAAAACCCATGCGCGCACGGGGAGAACATGCAAACTCCACACAGGAAGGCGGGGCCTGGAATCGAACCCTGCACTTCTGCACTGTGAGGCAGACGTGCTACCACCGAGATTCCACAGTATTTTGTATCATACTAAAAATATTTTTATTTTGTTCCATTCAGGGAAAAACTGTTTCTGTGGCACTTGAAGATTGTGTTCCCTCAGAGTAATACAGAATTCAGCCAGAAAAGGTAAGTCTCACAGCAAAAAAAATTATTTTCTACAAATATATTGCTAATGCTTTATTTATATTGAACTGTGTACAGTTCTTCTGAAACATTTATTTTGTGCAATGAAACACTTTATTCCCACCCCCACCCCATCTTGCTGCTGTAGACTGCAAATTTCCCCAGAGTGGGACTAATTAAGGTTATCTTATCTTGAAAAAGGTGGACTTTAATTTTGCTGTGATGTCAGTATTTTCTATGGTGACCTTGATTGATCCTTTTAAATGTTAGCTTTCATGTACCAAATGTATTTTCTTTAACATTTATCAAGTCCTTTTTTCCGCCTTTCAGGGTATGTGACAGGCTAAGTTTAGAAGAGATCTTGATGCCTTATATACACCCGACAGACTCAGACCCTATAATACGCCAGAAGTAAGTCTTTTTTGTGTGTGTGTGTGTGTGTGTGTGTGTGTGTGTGTGTGTGTGTGTGTGTGTGTGTGTGTGTGTGTGTGCACTTTAGTGTTGAGAATAATTTGTTTGTAATCTGAATCATTGTTTCAGGTTGAAGAGGTATGTACATGTCCCAATTGAGGACGTCAATGTTTTCATGAAGGCAGAAGGACTGAAAGCAAATTCAGTCAGGTGAGTAACAGTGGATAATGACTTTCTCTGCTGTGTTCGATGATATATTTTAAGAGGAAATCAAGTCAAAAATTTTCTTCACCATAATATGTTCTCTGCGCCCCCACTAGTGTAAATACATTTTGATTAATGTTGCGTTTGCAGAATATGAATTGAGCAGAAAAATATACCCTGATCTGGTTGGCAGCCAATTGCAAGACACGCATGGACAACTTTTCTCACAACCGTTTCAATGCAATCATATTCCTTAAAGGACACTCGGCTTTTCAGGTCATCTCATCGACATGTTACATTTTCGAGAATAGGCATATTGTTTGACAAGTAACTGACAAATGACACTCACTAGACTGAATGGAGTCAACTATGATACTCATCAGGCTCCACACAGCTTGTTAGTGTGTTTGGGTAGTCCTACAAGTTCATACCCACACAGAATTTAATATGAAACGTAATTCATGCACAGTGAGAAAAAACAAAAAAGAAATGGAAATCGGTTTGAATTAACCATGCAGCTCGTCCCTGTAGCTGCCTACAATGGCCTGAATCAAAACACGTTAAATACCGTATTGATGAACCTCATTGGCGGTGGACCCAATGCGACCACTTGACGTCACAGGAACATCTCTGACTGGCCAAAGGGTCCATCCGACAGACGCACAGTGGAACTGAGAAACGGCAGCAATTTGTGGACATGCAGGCCGCTCAAGATCTGTTCCAAACATTTAATGACTTTTGAACATGATCGTGAACATGCATCAATGATCAAATTGTCACCTGCACATCACAATGCAGCTAACAACACGTATCGGCACACTTAACTAATTTCTATACTTCTAAGTACTTTAAAGATGTAATCATGATATTAATTATTGACTATTTAATGTTGTCTATTTTAAATATGATCAACCAGAAAACTCCAGTTCAAACCAAGTTATGGGGCACAAACAGTGTTTTGTCTACCTTAGGGGAAGTTTGATTCCGTGCTGCAAGCAAGGAGGAATATGATGCTGAAGAAAATTGTCTCGACTCTTAACCATTCAATTTCAAATATATATCAATTACGGTCGAATCCAGGTGACACCCGATTTTCACAACGTATCGGTGTTGCAGACTACACAGGCCATATTACTACTAGTGTGGCATTGACACTGACATTCTGTTTTTACATTGTCCCTGAACTTTTAACACTGGCTGAGTTGCAGTGTACTATTGTAAAGAAAATTTTGATTTGACTTCCCCTTTTACTCCCTTTTAAATTATTCTACACCCTTCTCCTGACTGAAACATTTGAACAATGAGAAAACTCTGATGCCGTGGAAGCTATCTGCGGACCACAGCTCTAACTACGAAAATGTCCGAAGAAGCCTGCTCGAACACCTGACCTTCATTTGGGGTTAATCAGAGGCATCTGAAATGTTGGCAGAACTGTGCTGACCCCCATTTTACATGAATTTGAATGTGCTTCATTTTTAACACAGCCACATGAACCGTTACGATAAGGATATGCACACTTGGAACAATCACATTCTCAATTGTTTATTTTTACTTCCCCATTGGAAACATCAAACATCAATTAGACTTTTCACATCACACATTATCAGTCTTAAAAACTGGACTGTACCTTGTAATACTGTATAAGCCACCCGTGCAGTATTAGCTAATTCAAAACTTGCACACACATGCTCATACAGATTGATAAGGTAAAAAGAAGGTCGGCCCATTCCATTACTTGTGTGTGGGTGAACTTGCTTTACTCACCTGACTCAAACCTCATTGTTGTACTTTGCTCCTGGATCCAGTGGGTGTATGATTTGCATTTTGTGCGTGCGTGCCTAAAACTTGGTTTCTCAATGCAGTTTGATCAAGAACAGTTTCAAATATTCTGTGTTGTTGTCGAGCACCGTATTTTCTGGACTATAGATCAGTTTTTTTCATAGTTTGGCCGGGGGGTCGATTTATAGAGCGATTTATGTGTGAAATTATTAACACATTATTTCACATGTTGTTTTCACATTGAACCGCAAGAGGGCGCTCTATGCCTGTTTTGATTATTTCAACTTAAAATAATGCTACCGGTACTGAATAAAAAAGAAGGGCTGAACAAAAATGGCACCAAAGAGAAAATCAGATTCTGCAGATTTTCAAGATGCAATTAGTGAAATATGCAGCCGAAAACGGTAATCGAGCACCAGAAAGAAACTTCGGACCATCCCTTCATGATTCAGAAAGGTTGGAATAATTGGAACTGCAACTGACGATGACTCGGATGTAAGCGACGTAGAAGAGGAAGCGCCGCATTTTCTACCTCCGGAGTTGGCGCAGTTGTTTAAAAGTGAATGAAAATGTTGTGGGATTTAGTGATTTGGAGTGACAAGAGTTTGCTAAACGTGTTAGCATATTCTTTATGCTATAGCAGGGGTACCCAAAATTTTATGACTGAAGATCTACTTTTCGATCACCCAACCTCCCAGGATCGACCTGTTACCGCGCACACATGCACATACACACGCATGCCAAGATGAGGAACAACCTGACGCTGAGGCATGCGAGGCACTTTCGTAGCCTGTTAATGATTGTAGCTCACGTGTACCGTTTTAAAATGCTTCTCTCGGCACTCCAGATTCCCATTCTTTGCCCGTCCCTTCGGTGAATTGTACAAAACAAACTCTGAATGAGAATAATGATAACGATAAAAGAATACAGCGCAACAACTCTGATCACAAGCTGCAGACGCAGACTGCTGTGCGCAAACAACTTCCGGTGACGCAGTCACATGCCACCGTTGGTTAAAGATGACCCGCTTTATTTTTGAAAATACTTTTTGTGAAAGTGAGACTGATAGAATGATTAGGGTGCAGTGTGCATTAACACAAAAAATATATTACTAACATGCACAGAGACACAAGTGTTTTTTGGGGTGTTTTTCCTCTCCACCTCGGATCGACTTGGGACCAGTCCTTGATCTACTGGTCGATCAAGATCGATGTAATGGGCACCCCTGTGCTATAGTTATCTGAATAACTCTTAATGTGTTTTATGTACTGTATGTATGCACATTCTCAGTTCATTGTTCATGCATCGTGTAACGTTAGCATATCGTACACTTTTCCGCCTGTTTTTAAGATGACATGTCTGTTCTTGGTGTCGGATTTTACCAAATAATTTTCCCCAAAAATGCGATTTATACTCCATTGCGATTTATAGTCTGGAAAATATGGTCTGCTTGCCTTGAGACATGGATGTATGTGATTTTAGTGTTTTTTATATGGGAATGGCCTTAAAAAATGAGTGGTGCGACTGTGATTCATATTAAAAATAAATTCCCTTCATGTATTCACCATGCATTTTACATGTTCGGTGTTTGCTTGTGGAGGCTCTCAGTCGTACAGGAAGGTTCCATCGTAGAAAGGGTTCCGTCAGTCGTCATCTGTAGAAGCGAAACGTCCGTTTTTGTTTTTTACCCACGGGTACAGATGACGACTGACGGAACCCTTTCTATGATGTTCGGTGTTTGGCAAATCAGCATTTGCATTAGTTTTTCGAAGAAAACAAGACAGCAGCAAAACATAAACGTAATGTCGTGGTTAACTACACTTAAGTGTGGCCAGGCGATTTTTTTTTTTTCTGTTAAGACCAGGGGTGTCCAAAGTCTGTCCTCAATGGCCGCTGTCCTGCCTGTTTTCCAGCTCTCCCAGGAGCAACACACCTGATTCAAAAAAAATCTGGATCGTTCTAATTCTGCTTCAGAGCTGTCTGATGAGCTGGTCATTTGAATTAGGTGAACTGCAGCCGGGAGGAATGGAAAACAGACAGGCTAGTGGTCCTCCAGGGCTGTGCATGCCTGGTTTAGACATATGGGCAAAGAGGTTTCATGACCCATCACGAACCCTTTAGGCTGTCCTTATGAGACATGTTTTACTCCAACTTTTTCAGCCCCCAGGCCTTACTTACTGAATTTGGCCCAATCTTGACTGCTCAAGTTTGAGAAGCGTGAGCTTGCTGGCCTAGATTATGCAATGACAGCATGAACATCCTTTTGCAAGTAAAACATTGTATCAGGAGTTTTTGGCCACAAAAATGTTCATCACCAAACATGGACTTTTGCATAACCTGAAGCATCTGGCCTTCGGGCAAAGTCCTCATACCTCCAAATTCCTCACTTTTCAGATGACCCCAAAAACGGCTTGTTTGTTCAGCCATTAACATTGCATTGTCAAAGAGAAAAGCGTAGATTTATGAACAAATATGAAATTTACCATATTGTGACATGCAGATTCAGCCTGATGCCAACCCAAAATATTTATTTTTCTTCTCAACACCCTAGACCAGTGGTTCTTAACATTGTAACCTTGAGGTACGAACCCAATCAGTTCATACGCACATTCACCGAACCCTTCATTCGTGAAAAATTAAAATAAGATTTTTTTTTATCAATTCAAGACATAAAAAAAAACACATTTATTAAAAACAGAAAAAGCCAGCCAGTGATGGCCAAGTGGGCGTGTCATAAGTAATTGACATGTTGAGTCGGGTGTGTCTTAACCTCCATGGCAGAGGCTCCGTCGAACCCATGAGACTGATTCACTGAACCCCTAGGGTTCGATCAACCCCAGGTTAAGAACCACTGCCCAAGACACGGCAGAATTAATTTATTATAAAAACGCATAAAATAACCAATTTAGGACATCTATCATCGAAAGCTTTCTGCAATGGTTGCACCAGATCATGATCACGCCACATATTTTCAACTTTTATTTTTAATAAGATGAGAGGCTAACAATTAACCATCTGAGCTAAACAAGCTAGCTACATAATGGAATTTATAGTGAAACTATGTAGTGGAATTTTTTTTTTTTTAGGTCATACCATGTCTTGTGAATAATATAACCTCCTCTCCTTTAATGAACTAAAAGCCCTCCATCGGTAATTCCTTAACACTTGCATCACATGATATTTCATAAAGTGAGCAAACTTTGCACGACTATTATGATGACGGGAATAGCGGTAATGCTTTGAAATGTCAGATAGGAATTGAAAATCCATATGAAAGGGAGGAAACTACAGTATCCGGAAAAAACCCACGCATGCACGGGGAGTAGAGGGAGACATTTTGTGGTGCATTCCCATGGGATTGGAGTTGACTTTAGGTGGGTGGGGTGGTGCTGTTGGATCTGCAAATGTCACATCTAGAACAGTGCTTTGATTGGCTGCAGTCAGCGTCTGCTCGGGCGGTTCACACTCTCTTTGTGCTTTTACCAAAATAAACAATAGCTCGACAAACTGTCTTTTTCTTGGCTTTGACAGGTTGTGGAGATTGTGCCAGTTGTAGTACGGTTCAGTCTTTTGGTAATGACAGCCCAGCAAAGTGTTTCTGAAGCATGTTGAGAGTAAAAGCAAAGCATGTCTCCCAGGAATCTAGTTCACTGTTTCGACAGCTGATGTATGGCCATCCGTGGTACATGACAGAACCACTTATAGGCAAGACAAGACTCATGTCATCTTGAACATGTCTTTAGGCGTATGGGAGCTTCTCTACATGACTTTGGTTTCAGATTTAGTCCTTTTATGTTCCAGAAAAACTGGATCTTCACTGCCCTAGAACTTTTAATGTATTTGACTGTGTTACAGAGAGATGGACACTAGATGTTTCTGGAAGCTAGCATTAGCACGTAAAGGCTACCGTGTGCTTTTGTTGTAACGCAATGTCAAGTTTGTTGCATATTGTAGCAACTACTATGGATTGTGCAATGGTCAGCAAACTCAAGTTTATTACCAACCAAAAGAGTTTATTTTATTTATTTATTTATTATTTAATGCCCGTGGTGGACATCGAACGGGCGCTCCCTCAGTCACTTGTAACCACAGACATCGAGTGTCATAGAAGCACTGAAAGTCAAACAATCTGACATATTTGGCACGTTTTGGATAAATGTCAAACAAAAACATTTAAAAAACCAATACAAATGTTTATGTTCTTAACCAAAATGGCATTTTCCTCATTTTACTCTGATTTCACGACCTTCTACAATAAAAGAAAAAAATGGATTTCATAATGTCAGTGTACCTCCATAGTGTATAGTTTTTGTATTCATTTTAAAATGCAACAAACATTTCTGGCTAAAATTGTTAAGGCCACATTATTGGCTTCAATTTAGGTTGCTCCATCATTCATGATCATGACAGGAATGCTGGTACGAGCTGCAAAGTTGAGCGTACAGTGAAACTCCTCTACAACAAAATCATGTTTGCAGCAAGAAATTTTTCACAACAGGGGGTTTTTCACTGTAGCAAATTTGATCTCAGATGTAAGCACACACACACACAAACAAATGTATGTGTACACGCACATACAAACGTATGTGTACTCTATTTTTTATTCCAATAGTGCATAAGTACACACTTATTTGAGACTTCATATTGTCAGTGTAGAAAGAAAAAAAGGGAAAGAAATTACGAAGTTTACGATCAGCATTCACTCTCACTTACATCAATTTCTTGGATAATGTCTTTCATAATGCTTGCTCCGTCTTTCATTTTGATCACTTTTACCTTCTCTTCCAGCATCAGAGCTCTTCTTGTCTTAGCCGCTTGACATCCAAAGGTCCGTTTTGTAGCCATTTTAGCAATGCAATGTCCATGTTCGTCTGAATCTAACAATAACAAATACTTCCTGGACCCGGTGGCTTTTCTTTCCACCATCTCACTGTCTCTAACTCGACCGACCCTCGATCGCCACCCAAGACAGCGTTGCTCAGCTGATGTCATGCAATGAACTTTTAAGCCAGCCATGGGACGCTTCGTAGTCCTCGATGGCCATAGTTAGCTCTCGAAGGCTAAAAACCTTACGCTAACTGGAGCGCTTCTCTCTCATTAGCACTCCAGTTAGCGTAAGGTTTTTAGCATGATAACAAGTAAAGCATTTTCGAGGAAAATGCTTTACTTGTAATACGAGGAAACTTTTGTTTATTTGAATGTCCGTCGAGCCATAAGTAATTTACTCTGAGCAGCTAATCGGATGCATTCCACTCTTCTAATCTTCTACGGATCTAGCTTCAGTATCTACACACATAGACAGTGAGGTCCCTCTTGGCCAATCGTAGGCCAGGATGATGCTCGGTAAGCCAATGGCAGAGCAGCTATGAGTATGTTGTGTTCAGGAAACTCGCAGCTGTGACCGAAATAAATATCGTTCATGATGTAAACCAGTGTGGTGGTTGCTGTTGCCGTTTCTGAACGAAGCGTTAGAGGTCACTGTGGGATTCGACTTCGTTGTAGTGAATGTCTTCGCGAGGCTGGAGCAGAGAAAATGATTTCATATAACACAACGGGGTTTTTTTTTCGTCGTATGGGGTGCAGTAGAATGGGAATGGTGTTAATGCGTGAAGATTTTTTCACATTAAGGGGTCTTTTCAACCATGTAGGTTTCGTTCTAGAGGAGTTTCACTGTACTGCCATCTTAATTGTCTTTACTATTAAGTTGTACATACCTTCAAGAATTAAGATAAGATATCCTTTATTTGTCCCACACTGGGGAAATTTACAATTCAAACTGTAAGCTAAAGGTGGTAATGTAAGAGAAGCTGATTGCTGGTGCGGTATGTCAGGATTAACAGATGATCTGATGAGTTGACTAGTGGCAACTTCCGTTGGTGATTCGTCGACTGGCAAAAGTATTGGTTTGGGGCAGCCCTAATGTCCGCAATGAACAGTGGTTGCCAGATTCACTGTATCGATTAACCTGCCTGTCTTAATCATGTATTGTTACTAAATGGTCTATGTTTAATTTGGAATAGGTACCACAAATTGGATTTACAGAAGAGCCTAAGAGACAACCTGCGCAACAAAATATTGATTGAGTATCCTTTACTCCATGTTGTACTGAGCGATCATTGGAACGACTTTCCACTGAAAGAACCAGGTAAGGAACTGATTCAATACAAACAATAATTAAATTGCTGTTGTCCTCTGAGCATGTCCGGCCATCTGGAAAACATCACTTTTGATGCAAAAAGCATTCACTTTGCTGCCTGATGTTTTGCTTTATTTCATTTTTTCTGTTGACACCTATACTTGCTGGGTGGAGATCAGAAGTAATAGTTTCAAAACGATTCCAACAGGATCATATTGTGGTCTTGGTTTCTCCAACAGGGACCGTAAACACACCTTCCTCTTATTTTTCACTATGGCAACATGCTACCCTGACAAAAAAATAGTGTGGTCTGCACAACATCATAAGATCCAGTTGAACCTCCGCACCAGACATGGCCAAAAAGAGGATCAAATATGGCTTAGCGTTCAGTAATTACCTCATGTGATGTGAAATGACATGGAAGGAGCCATTGTGCTTATGTCACCTGTAAGCTCCCCTTGGAGTCTTACGGGTCATATCATTGAGACAGAAAAAAAAATGTTTCAATGTTTAACTCACATTTGACCGGTTTCTCTCCACATGAGTCTTCTCTTGACTGTGTTTGGTGGTCATAAACCACACTTGCCCTTTCTCATATCGTTACTCTGTCAGGCCCATTCCAATTTAATGACAACTTAGGTTATTCTGGTCAGTGTATGTTTTCGATGATAAGGCCTTGCTATGTCACCATTTTGATGTCATGTTAGTCAAAGAAACATCCTGATAATGGCACATGCCAATGCCTGGGAAGCTGGACAGGAAATGATAACAAGCTATCGGATACTGCGACAGTGGATTATGTCGTCTAGATAAAGGGCATCGAGGCTTTCAGGCCCCACTGCATGCCCCTTAGGAGTTTGGCCCGCCACACATGGAGCAACCTTCTGCAACGGACTGAACGTGGCACACAATTGCACAGGGTTCGGCGACTAGTTTTAATGAGCGCTGGACCATCGGCCACTGGTTTTGAATCAGTGGCAGACAGCGTTACAATGTCAAAGACCGCCCAAATCAAAGTTGCACATGAGCTTGAGTTGGGATGTAATGATATCCAAACATCATGATACGATATTAAAAAAGAAAGCTCACACAGTACAGTATAAAAACACACGATATACAGTATTGGGGGGAGCACAATTTGGTGTTTTTGTACATAATGGCAGCCACAAATAGAGTTGGCCAGTCATTTTATTGTCAATTGCGCCTATTGGCTCAGCAGTACAAAGTATCATGGTCTATGTAGTTCACAATCCTGTGTTCAGCAATCACTTAATTTCCCGCAGATTTCAAAGCTTTCCATGGAATTGTAAACGATACATGAAAATATGGGCGAGGTGTCAGAATATTACATTTACATGTCGTTTTCATCCCAGCAGTTAGATGTTGGGGTCAGGCAGGCTATATTTCACACTGCAGGGTGTGATGTCCAATTATGATTTTGTTGTTGTTGTTTGTTTTGTTAAATCCCCTCTTTATGTTCTCATTCACATTACATTGTTATTATTATAATTATTATCAAATTAATCTGCTCTAGAGGGAATAAGAGAATACTGATGTTATTTTAAAACCATAAGGTTCCGCAGTGTTTTACAGATAGTTTCCTTAAAAAAAAAAACATTTGTACTTCATTGCTCCATTAATTTGCTTTTTACTGGTCATTTTAGGTCTTTTTTTTTTTTTTTTTTGATGCCCGGGGAAAATGAACTTTCAAATCACGGAATTAAGATTTCCTCTCTGGAGAATCAGGATTGTTCTCCGCGCGATCAATCCAATACAATTCTGAATTCTGGGAGGATTAACTAATAACCGAATATTGAGGCACTTACTTGCGAATGCTATCACACATTGAGAATCAAGTCGATTGGGGAATCATGCAAACATTATAGGTTCCCCTTCATCTGGCGATTAACTTGGGTCTTAAATGTCTGACAAAAAAAAAAGCCAAATTCAGATTAAACTGCACTAATAAAGTAACCACCAGAGGGTGCTGGAACTACACAAATGGAAAATAACCTGGCCAAACAGGTGTGGTGCTTTACTATCGTGACAGGATGACGATATCGTGGCAATTTTAATATCGCAGAAGTGCAGTGATTATTATATCCCAAGGCTTTCAGCATGTCACGATTATTACGACATCGACTTATCTTTTGATAAATAAAATGGCCACAATGTTTTTTTTCCCCCAGACTGGATAACTTGTCATTTACATGGATGTTTATTGACTGACATCATCAACATTCAGTTACAATGGTTCGTTCTCCCCCTTGTGAGTCACCTCGTTTCCACTGTGGGAGGCGGGACGTACTCACACAAACACGCGCACCCACCCACACAGATGATGCAAACAGCTTTGTAGCACAAAGAAATAAAGAATTAGTAGACTTCAGCCTACGTTCTCCGATGGCTGCAGCTGTACAATTACAAGCAGTTTAACAGCAGAAATGGGAATTAATTCCAAAAACTAAAGCCACAGTGGGAAGACTTTGGATTCAAGCCAGATGAACACAGAGCAGGCCCGCTAACATCAACCGGCCAGTATGTCGCATTTGTGAAATAAGCCGAAACACATCAAACCTCAAAGCCCATTTAAAACAACCATCCCACCCAATTTCTTCAGATGGGAGATTATCAAGCCTCACAGCTAGCGTTGCTCACTTGATAACGAAAGAGATGCAGCCATTCAACACTGCTGAGAAACCCGCGTTCATGCTGTGTAGACTTTTCATAGGCTGTACAAACTGCCCAAAAACAAACTTAAATTTCCCACACACTCATACCAGCCTGAGTCCATTTTTATTTTACATTTCTATTTTTATGTATGATATTTTATTTATTGTTCTATATATTCAGTGCCAGATGAGGTGACTCGGGCATCTAAATAGGATGCCTCCTGGACGCCTCCCCGGTGAGGTGTTCCGGGCATGTCCCACTGGCAGGAGACGACCAGCGTGTCCTGGGTGACGACCCAGGACACACTAGAGAGACTATGTCACCCAGCTGGCCTGGGAACGCCTCGGGGTCCGCCAGGAAGAGCTTGAAGAAGTGGCTGGGGAGAGGGAAGTCTGGGCTTCCCTCCTAAAGCTACTGCTCCCGCGACCCGACCCCGGATAAGCGGTGGAAAATGGATAGATGGATGGATATTCAGTGCAGGTGTTCAATATTCTTGAAAATTAAGTTAAATGCTCATAGAAAGGACGTATAGTAGCCTACTTGAATTGTCCTCTTATATAGTAGCAATGTCACATCAACGATACTATGGTTGCTGATGAGCATTTCCAGAAAAATAAAAAATAAAAAAAAAATCTTAGCATGACAGGACGAATGAGCTCTTCATCCATCCATTTTCTTTGGCTTATCCCGGATCACAGGGACGCGATGTTTCTGGATTCTATGCATAAGCGAGACCCACCTGGCCGCCGGTCGGCTCAGCATTGCCAAGCTGTAACAATAACATATATTATTCATCCAAACATACACACATTTCCAATACCACTTGTCCCATTCCTGTGGTGGGGTGTTGGAGCCTGCCCCAGTTGAATTACGGCGAATGGGGGATTATAGCAGGAATATTAAGTCTTCCGGTTTGGCTAGATTTTGTTCCAGGCACTGACTCACACAAGTTCCACAGTTGCAGGAAGTTGAAAATGTCCTGAATAGGACGAGACAACACGCGGTCGATTGCTTGATGTACGAGAAGTCACCAGCGGCATTTACTTTTTTTTATTCATATTTACTTGGTGATCAACTTTATTCGCGTTGAGCTGCGCAATTTGGGCTGTGGTGGTCCTTGGGCAGCATCCTCTTTCATCAATCCATTGATACGAAAAAAAAAGGGCATGTCATAACACAATTTGAGGTTTGTTTTTGTGTTTGCAATGGATCTTTTATCACCATATTACGCAAAGCCAATGCTAAGTCCACCCACATGACAAGCTTAAATGCTGAGTGATTTTATCCATAAAGCTCAGGAGCCTCAGTGATGTCAGGCCTGACAGACATACAGTATATCTAATATTTATGAAAACAGAAGAGTTAGACAATGCTAAATCAAAAATGATTGCCAAGTTGGAATGGTTGCGAGTCTTAAAGGTATCTTTGTTTTTAATGTCTTCAGTTCGTCCATCAAACAGTTTCAGTTTTCACCGCCCAGCCATTTTTTCCCCCCTCACATGTCCACCCTGTTTAATTACATAACTCATGGCTTGGCATGTTGCCCCATCCTGAGCACCAGCAAGAGTCCAAACCATAGCGTCATCTTCCCCGTCCTGTATGAACTGTCTCTCATTTTCAGTGGTTACAGAGGACTCTATCTGAGCAAAATCATCACACGAAACATTTGTCTAGAGTCGGAAATGTAGCCAACATTCTTTTGTCGGGAACAATGTTTGAGCTTGCTATGTTTCATATATACAAATGTGGCCGTGTTGTTTCAGCTGAGCCTGCGTCCGCCAACGATAAATATGCAACAAAGGGTGTCGCTGTGGACCACGCAAGCGAGGACCTCGCCCTATGTTCCCCATCTCTGCCTCGGTCTCACACCACAAGAGGAAACGTCTTCACAGCAATGAGGTCCTGCCCGGAATCACTGGCCCCACAAGAAAAAAGGCTTAGGAGAGAATTAGAGGAAGAAAAACTAGAAGAAGGAGAGATTGCAGAGAGTGAGGATGAAGAGGATAAGGGAGAAAATATTGGTAAAAATAGCACATTAAACAGACATGTGATGGTGCCACAAGCAAAGATGAGCTTGTAGACGAAGGTACCGGTAATTGTATTAACAAAGATTTATCAAGTGTTGTCAACAGTATGACTGCCAGAGAAAGTGCAGAGGTGAGCATGACTGAATGACGCATTAATTGGCAGATACTTGGAATTGAAAATCGGCTTTGTCTAAACTCAAAAATGTGTTGTCCTGATTTTTCTTTTTTTTTTTTTAAATACAAAAACAATAAACAATTGTCATTGTAAACAAAGCATATCTTTTTTTCTTTTTTTTTGTTGCAGTTTTTATATTTGCATTTACCTAATCTATAGACATTATTTTAAATTTGTCATATTTATTTTTGCTGAAATCTTCCTACATCACTGCGGGCCCTCACTGGTACGCGTACAGGAAGAACCACGCCACTGATTATGCCGTCTCATCAGTGGGCCAAACGGCCTTCAGACTGGGAAAGCAAAAAGTTCGAAGTCCGCCTGCTTGACCTGGATTTCACCTCCACCTTCAAAACCATCATTCCATAAACACTGGTGCTAAAGCTGAACATTCTTGGCTGAAGAACTCGATCCACACAACAGACCACGCACTGTCGGGATCCACAACCATGTCTTCTTCGCAATCACTCTCACCACTGCTGTCCCCAGGGCTGTGTGGTAAGCCCCCTCCTGCTCACAATACTGACCTATGACTGCTCTGCAGAATTCCCATGTTGTCATACTGTGAAGTTTGCGGACAACAAAACAGTCGTGGGATGCATTGCAGATAAAGATGAGTCCGAGAACATCTGGTGGACTGGTGCAACGAGAACATTTGCATTGTGATGAAGACCAAGGAGATGGTGGTGGACTTTAGCAAGGACAGACACTCCCTCCCGCCACCCCAACCCTCTGTACATTGAAGAAGCAGCAGTGTACGTGGACTCCAACTCCAAGTATGTTGGGGTCCACCTTCCCGAGGACCTCATCTGGAGCCCAAAAACTAACCTTCCTTCCTTGTCTCTGTGTTAAAGAAGGTTCACCATTTTCTCCTGGAACCTGTGATGTGTCAGACTCGAGAGTTGTATGTTGGCTAATTTCTACAGGTGTTTGGTGGAGGGCGGTTCGGCGGTCGACTGGTTAGCGCGTCAGCGTCACAGTGCAGAGGTGCAGTGTTCGATTCCGCCTCCGGCCTTTCTTTGTGGAATTTGCATGTTCTCGCCGTGCCTGTGTAGTTTTTTTCCAGTTACTCCTGTTTCCTTCCACATTCCAAAAGCATGCATGGCAGGCTAATGGAACGCTCTAAGTTGTCCGGTGTGAGTGGGAACGTGGATGGTTGTTCATCTATGTGTGCCCTGCGATTGGCTGGCAACCAGTTCAGGGGGTCCCCCACCTGCTGCCCGAAGACAGATGGGATAGGCTTCAGCTCTCTCCGCGACCCTTGTGAGGATAAGCGGATCAGAAAATGGATGGATGTTTGGTAGAGGAAGTCCTCAGCACCAGCATCAGGGTGGATGGCACAGCAGCTGCAGAAACGAAGGCTTTTCGAAGGACGCTAAAGATTGTGTGCTACAGCTTCGCCGCAACCAGATATCTTCCCCAGCAAATGCAGAAAAAAGTGTCCATCACCAAAAGCCCAACCCACCCTGTGTACACTCGTTTCTACTCTCCTCTCACGCAGGAGGCTACGCAGCATCTCGAGCAGGGCCACTGGGTTCAGGAATAGCTTCTTTACGGAAGCTGTTAAGACTTTGGAGTCCCTTCATCTTCATGTGTATCCATCCCTGCACATTGAATATGTATTTTTTTCCCCCCTCCAAGCACTAAAACCTTGGAGATATGGTGCAAGTCAAGCCTCTTACCTTTTTATTTCAGCTGTGTCCACACCTTGCTGCATTTGGATCTTTGCTGTATGTTCAAATGGTGAATAAGCATTTCCTTATCTTTTTGTATTCATGTTTTGTTGTTCCATTGTTATTTTCGCAAATCATGGGACTTACTAGGCTAACCTGGGACTTTGGGTTTTATGTCTGTGCCGTATCTGATGTGGAAATGTGTAAAGTTCCTTGAATCCTTGCATTTCAAACAAACCAATATAGTAGGCTACCATCCAGGACATGTTCAGATAATGCAATTCCACAACATGTGCGTTTATGTGCCGCAGTATTGACTCTTGTCATTTCAAACAAAGAGAACAAACCCCACGTACAAGAATCACCTTTAAATTATTTAAATGATGCTTCTTTTGGTCAAGATCCGTCATTTTCGATGAGCTAATTCAGGGTAACGTTAAGTTTTGTGGCAACTCCAGGGTGTCCGATGGGTTTGCGTGTGGCCTCTCTACATGCTGTATTCTTCCTTTCATAACTTTGCTGCTGTGAATTGGGAATTTCTCCATTGCGAGACTAATAAAGGTTTTCTTTTCTTTTCCTCTTTCTCATTCTCATTCCCATTCCCTTCCCCTTTCCCTTTCTCATGCTCACCAAATGCTAGTTGAGTATGACTGCAGCACCAGTAGTAAATGACAGTCTTGCCCACTGGTGAGGCCAGTATTTTTTGGATGTGTTTAAACAAGCCAATGCTAAAGTCTTTTGGATGTGACTGACTTTATTTGATGTCTTAAGCCTGTGATTACGCATTTTCCAGTCGTTTGCGATCAGGGGTCAATGATGTCACATCTGAGTGAATCTCTTCTCTCGGGACAACTCATGAACTGGTGACCTCAAACCGCTACTTCTGAATCAATTATATGATACATTTTTAACTTTGCGGGGCGGCCCGGTAGTCCAGTGGTTAGCACATCGACTTCACAGTGCAGAGGTACCGGGTTCGATTCCAGCTCCGGCCTCCCTGTGTGGAGTTTGCATGTTCTCCCCGGGCCTGCGTGGGTTTTCTCCGGGTGCTCCGGTTTCCTCCCACATTCCAAAAACATGCGTGGCAGGCGGATTGGGCACTCTAAATTGTCCCTAGGTGTGAGTGTGAGCGTGCGTGGTTGTTTGTCTCTGTGTGCCCTGCGATTGGCTGGCAACCAATTCAGGGTGTCCCCTGCCTACTGCCCAATGACAGCTGGGATAGGCTCCAGCACCCCCCGCGACCCTAATGAGGATGAAGCGGTTCGGAAGATGAAATGAAAAAAATGAAAAAAAATTTTTAACTTTGCTTTAAACGGTGGACTCTGCGCGATCACTTTTCACGCATCACCTTGGATTAGACAAGAGGTCTCCAAACTGCGGACTGGGGGTAATTTGCGGCCCACCATTAATTTTTCTGCAGTCCGCGACATGACAAAAGATGCGTTAAACTAAAAATGACATTTGACACGGGTCGCCAGGTTGGTTAAAAAATGGTGTCGGTCGGCAGATTAAGAAGAGAGGGTGTCAGAAAAATAGGTGCCATTACCACCAATAAATGTATTTGTTTATATACTGTCATACTTTTCTCTGTTTGAAGATACAAATAAACCATGTATGATTTATGAAGAACAATACAATTTAGCTTAAGAACACTGTAGTGAATAAAGATTTCGGTAATTTAATTTTAGAGGCAAAAATTGTTTCTTCCACTTTGTGCTCGATGTACGTATTATAGGTCATCACTGTATCATTATATACTGTATATCACTGTCAATAATATTAATACTTCACACTTGTCTATATGTATCTGTACATGAGAGTCCTCACTTGGAAACGCTCATATGAGTTGGCTCCCCTCCCACGTTCCAAAAAACATGCATGGCAGGCGGATTGAACACTCTAAATTGTCCCTAGGTGTGAGCGTGAACGCGAATGGTTAT
>CAAKHF010014218.1:0-11768 GCA_901007745.1 Hippocampus kuda
CAACATCGAAACCTCATCCCAAAGGTGAATTATGGTGGAGGGGGGGCATCATGGTTTGGGGCTGTGCCACTTCCTCAGGGCCTGGACAGATTGTTACCATCGAAGGAAAAATGAATTCCCAAGTTTACCAAGACATTTTACTGAAGAACTTAAGACTATCTGTCAACCAATTGAAGCTCAACAGAAGATGGGTGTTGCAACAGGACAGTGACCCAAATCACAGGCGCACCGGGTAAATCAACAACAGCATAGCTTCAACAGAAGAAAATACGCCTTCTGGAGTGACCCAGTCAGAGTACTGACCTCAACCCAATTGAGATGCTGTGGCATGACCTCGAGAGAGCGATTCACACCAGACATCCCAAGAACATTGCTGAATGGAAACATTTCTGTAAAGAGGAATGGTCCAAAATTCCTCCTGACCGTCGTTGGTTGAGGTTATTGGTGCCAAAGGAGGGTCAACCAGTTATTAAATCCAAGGGTTCACTTACTTTTTCCACCATGCACGGCGAATGTTTACATGGTGTGTTGAATAAAAATACATGAGAACATTATTTGTGTATTAGTTCAAGCAGACTGTTTGTCTATTGTTGTGATTTAGATGAAGATCAGAACACATTTTATGACCAGGTTATGCAGAAATCCAGGTAATTCCAAAGGGTTCACATACTTTTTCTTGTGTGTGTGCGTGTGTGTGTGTGGCACACGTAAGTCTCAAATTTTCTCCAAAATGGACGGGACGCCTCAAAATGTGGGGCGCCTTATGTGTGCAGTTTTAAAATCTGTGAATGTTGTTGTGTGACTTTGATGAGTGCTCCACTTGACTGACTGATCTTGTGTGGACACGCTGCTTATATAGAGGAAAGGCGGACGTGACTGAGGACGGAATGCGGAAGTTAAAGGGGGAAGGGCATGCGTGAAACCAATAACCATTTTTGGAAATGAATAGCAATGACATTTCAATGCTTGGAACTGTTTTTGTAAATTAGCAATGCAATGAATTATTCATTGGCCCAGAAAGTGTATTGATTGGGGTCTAAATTCAACCACACAATATTTCCAGGTGCCACATCTTATACGACTGTCCACTGAGATTTATCACGCAGTGTGTGCTTTTGTGTGTGCTTGCCAGCCCCTGGTCTTTCTTAATCTCTTATTGATGAGGCTGCACTAATGGAAGATAAATGCCTATTGATAGACAACTTGCTCCTAAATTGTTTTCCTTCTCCTCACCACAGTCCAACTCTGCTCATGTTTACAGAAGATCGTATCTTGAGATTGTTGTCACTGTGTTACTAGCACAACTCTAAAACTGTTTGAAAGGGGCCTCAGATGAAAAATTGTTCTTTAAAATGGTGTCTGTGCAAATAGTTAGGTCTTGTGTCTGTAAGCAAGCTGAGCTAAACTCTTCCTCTTAGCTCGGCTGGGTGAAAGGCCGCTTTTTCAAGCAATGGCTGAACTACACAGAAATATCATGTGAAAGCTTAAATGTAACAAATGATGCAGTACTGTTGGATGCACCGATAAGTGTTACTATAGCATTTCACAAGGAAATCTATTTGCTTGAGTCGATAAATCACATTTATAGTCCCTTAGAAAGTTATGGGACCATAAAACCTACGAAGTTATGAAGTGGTTTCGTGAATTCTCATTCGCAAATTCGCATGTTAAAAGCAGGTGAATGCCCTTCGAGATGTACATGATCAGGGATGAATGGACTTCATGGAGGCAACCATCCTCCACTGCGTGCTGGTTCACACCTTCACGTCGTCCAGAAATCCCTGATAATTGGACACCTCGTTGGGCATTAATGGACGTATACACATCCAATCCTGTATGAATCATTGACATAACTCATAATGGGCACAAAGATTCAGAATGCTGCCCATCTATTGACTCAAATCTCATAAATTATTTCAATTTTTTACCGCAATGTCTGTAAATGATTCAACAAACATGCACAGTAGGTTCATTGATCACTCTACATCAGAGGTGGGCAAACTTTGTGGCTCAGGGGCCACATTGATTTCTGAAATTTGACAGGTGGGCCGGGTCAGCACAAGATACGGTGCATATAAAAAAATTGCATATGTTGACAGTCCATACCAAACATCAACCGAACAAAAGCATTAAAGTATTAACATGTTTTTTTAATGAGAACAGTGTGGTCTATGTCCTGTATGACAACATGTGTGACACCACAAGCAACAAAGTGCAACAATATACCTGTATTACCCAAAAACTGCAACATACGGTACAGATATATAAAAAATACAAAATAAAAAAATATACAAAATGAGGCGAGTAAGAGACCTGGTGGCTTTTCTTTCCCATCACTTACTGTTTCTAACTTCACCTCCCTTTGATCACCACACATGACAGCGTTGCTCAGCTGATGTCGTGCAACGAACTTTTGAAGGCAGCCACGGGGATGCTTTGAAGTCTTCGATGCTCATAGTTAACATTATGGAACTTGCCTCCTCTCTTATTAGCGGTCCAATTTGCGGAAAGTTTTCAACACGATAACAGTCAAACCATTCCAGGAAACGTTCATTTACTCAAGCCGCAAGCAATTCACTCTGAGCATGGAAATTGCCAGAATCAGACTGAGCGAGAATCGCTTCCTTGTTTTTCAAAGTCTCGTAGATTTTAGTCTTTCCGACTCCAAGCGTCTCCTGAATGTTTCGTACTTTGTAACCCGCTTCACTTAATCGGATGCATTTCACTTTCTCTTCTGCGGTCATTGCCATTCCTCTTCGTTTGGATGCCATGAGCTACAGTACGTAAATGTAAATGAATGACATTAAAAACTTTCGCAATTCCAGTAAAACTTACTGCAATCAAGAGTCACTTGAATGCCACCGTTTTGGATCCAGTGATAGAAAATAGCGGTGTGGAGACGCTTATTCCGTCGTATCGAGCGGGAGTTGCTTGAGTTGGCGCGACTGCGGGTTTCCGTATGGCTTCCGGAACTTCCGTTGTTATGAGTCGATCGTTAATGTAATATGGTAGTAAAAAGTTTAATGCATAAGGTTTTTTTACCGGGTTCGGGAATTTACGTTTAGACAGAGGTCCGCAAGTGGTAGATAAGATTTCTCCCTCGATCTCTCTCCTTCTCACTTCATCTCCCCCTCCCTCCCTGTGCTCTGCAACTTCAAGTAACTGCTCCACCTGGCATTGAAATGCCTGTCATCACAAGTCCAAATGAAATGAATGCAATCATTCAAATCGAACCTTAATTGTGTACCAACCTTCGGCGGGCTGGATTTAAAAGACCAACGGGCCGGATCCGGCCCTCCGGCCACAGTTTGCACACATCTGCTCTAAATTGTCTTTTGGTGTGATTGTGAGTCTGAATAGTTGTTTGTCTTTGTGTGCCCTGCAATTGGCTGGCAACCAATTCCAGGTGGAGCCCACCTATTGCCCGAAGGAAGGAAGGAAGGAAAAATGTGGGGACTGGGAAAAGTATGGAATTTTGAAATCTCAAAGGAAGTTGGGAACCCTTATTCTACATATAGAAAGTTATTTTTACTTTCTTTGTTCTGAATTAAGTCGTTCACAGCAACGTAAGCGTATTTTTATTTTCTTACCAACAGGAAGAGTGTCATGGAGTGGGAGGAACCTCATGATAGTGCCTTATACTGTATGCAAACAGATGGAAATCACATGATAGCCAGCGGCTCCTCCTACTATGGTGTTGTTCGACTTTGGGACAAAAGACGGACTGAATGTTTACAGGTGGGTTCATGGTTTATATATTGTACAATAATGCAGAAATCTCCATTGAATTATAAATTAAGTTGTTTATTCGGTATTCAGAGCTGCCAATGGATTGTCCATATTTTGTCATGGGAATCACTGAACGCTAACTCGTTACGTCCATATAGATTGTTTCGTACAGTTTCAAAAATTCGGAGTCACATAATTGCGCAATTAAGTAGAAAACGACTAAAAATAGTTTATCGATAATTGACTTACAGTACGAGGATACAGTAATCCCTCGTTTATCACAGGGGTTACGTTCCAAAAGGAACCCGTGATAAGTGAAATCCGTGAAGTAGGATTTATAAAAAAAAATTTTAAAAAAAAGCAAAAACGTGAGAAGGACGAAATTTCAAATGTGCTGTATGTTTCACAAATGTCCCTGTATGTTTCACATACAGCACATTTGACAAAGTTGTACTTGGTACTTGATAGTCAGCTTTATTTTTCACAGTTATTATACAATACTGAACTATGTATACAATGCAGAGCCGATTGCTCTAAGACTGCAAGGGAAGCTTAGCTTACCGTAAAATGTCAAAAAGTAAGTGATCAAATATATGTGTGTACGTACAATTGTGTGGACATGTCATTGACTAAATATAGGCTACAGTGCGCTCAACTTTTGTTCCGAATCAGCTTCTTATTACTGGTTACGACGCGACTCTCTTCTCATTCATTTCCGCAGCTTCACTGTGCTTTAAACTGGACACTGAGCGTCGACCGCGCGGACGCTGGGCGTCTCGAGAGTTCAGTGTGGGTTGTCCCAATGCATTGAAACGAGACGAGTCATTGGATAAATGCTGGTTTTGTCCCACCCATTGGACACTCAGAGTATCGGCTGCCCTGGACGCTCAGCGTATCAGCTGACCCAGACGCTCAGCTTTTCTGCATGATGATTGGATGATCTGTCTGAAGCTGAATCTCTTTTTGATTGACAGCGAAATGAGCCAATCACCAAAGTTATGGTGAAGGCATCCTTTTCATTTTTTTGAAAAGGAACGGAGAGTAGAATTCACGTATAAATAAATGGACACATTTTATGATGTAGGCTGAAATTGAGCTTCCCCTCCTTGACAGACCAACATCCGCCACTGATAAAAATAAACCAAAGACCAAAAATTGGCAAAGGTAAATTTGGCAAGCTGTGCAGAGACGAGGTGCGGAGACCCTTCAAGTTAGTCAGTCCCTTAGCCAATCAGGATGCAGAACACAATTCACTGTTTAAAAAAAAGCATTAAAAAAAACTGCACAAAAAAATCCGTGAAACAGCGAAGCCGCGAAAGGTGAACCGTGTGAAAGCGAGGGATTACTGTACTGTATACTGCTCATTGAGTAGTTTATTCTGTAGTTATGCATTGCTTTTAAATATTCTGGAATTTTATTTGCTAATTACAATGATTTCATATCCCAAATATGTTCCATTTGCAGGTAAAAGGAGGTAGAAACCATCCATGTTCTATAGGCAGTCAAATACTACCAATGATGACATTTTCCTCAAAAGCTTCCAGTTTCCTTCTCTACATAAATCAATGCCACGGGAGAGAAGAAGTAGTGAAAATTTAAAAATGTAACATTTATAAATTAATAATAAATGAAGCCAGCGCTGCATGACATCAGAACCATTCGTCATGTCTGGGGGACAGTGTTTGCAGGGTAATAAAAGCAGGGCTTTCTGTTTTTAATTTTGACTTTATTTAGAACGTTTCCCCCCCATTAAAAAAAAAAAAACAAAACATTCAACAAATGCACTTTATTCATTGCTCTTTCTTTCATCAAATTTAAATGCACTTATTTTTGAATGAAACCCTGTAACATAATAGATATTGCACCAAATAGTAAAACTATGTGTTTTGTTTTTGTTTTTTGGCAGTTTTTCCAGTTGAGCTCCGACCTGGTGAGCAGCCCAGTGTATTGCTTGCGTTTCAGCAGTTCTCACCTGTATGCAGCCCTGGCAACTGCACTCCACTCATTAGACTTTAGACACAACCTAAACATCACCATCAGATGACACATGAAAATAAAACTATTTGTATTAAATCTGTGAAAAATGTGTTCTTGACTGTTGTTTTCTGTAGCTTCATGTAACTACAACTCCAATGAAATTGGACATTGTATGAAGCATACAACCAGAATACGATGTTTCGCAGATCATGTTCAACCTGTATTTAATTTAATATACTACAAAGACAACATATTTAATGTTCAAATTGATAAACTTTATCGTTTTTAAGCAAATCATAATTAACTTAGATTTATTTTTGGCTGCAACATGTTTCAAAAAATCTGGGACAAATGGCAAAAAAAAAAAAGACTGAGAAAGTTGAGAAATGACAATGGTCAATTCAGCTGTGAGAATGCATCCAGCTTCTTACACAGTGTGGGACTATAATTCACTGTGTCATCGGTGTACATTTGTATATGAGTATTTTTGCATTGGACTGGTAAAGCGAAAATAGAACTTGTCCAAGTACAGAGCCCAGTGGGACCCCACTGGACACTCCAGGTAGGATGATTTGACATCACTCACCACCGCACACTGTTTTTCGGTTTCTGCCATATGCTTTCATCCAGTTTAAAGCTTGTTCTGAGAAATTTAATTTACGGTATTTTCCGCACGAAAAGGCGCACTGGATTATGAGGCGTACCTTCAATGAATGGCTATTTTGTATTTTTTTTTCATACATTGGACGTATCGCATTACAGTGAAACTCCTCTAGAACGAAACCTACATGGGCGAAAATACCCCCTTATGTGAAAAAATCTTCATGCATTAACACAATTCCCATTCTCCTGCCCCCCATACGACGAAAAACCCCCTGTTGCGTTATACGAAATCGTTTTCTCTGCTCCAGCCTCGCAAAGACATTCACTACAACGAAGTTTTATCCAACAGCGACCTCTACTGATTCGTTCGGAAACGGCAACAGCAAACACCACACTGGTTTACATAGTGAACAATGTTTATTTCGGTCACAGCTGCGAGTTTCCTGGACTCAACAAACTCATACCTGCTCTGCCATTGCCAAGAGGGACCTCACTGTCTATGTTTGTTCATACTGAAGCTAGCGGATCCGTAGCATCCGATTAGCTGCTCAGAGTAAATTGCTTATGGCTCGACGGACATTCAAATAAACGAACGTTTCCTCGAATGCTTTACTTGTTATCATGCTAAAAACAGCCGCGGGACGCTTCATAGTCCAGAAGTATTTGTTATTGTTAGATTCAGACGAGCGTGGACGTTATAATGCTAAAATGGCTACAAAAGGACCTTTGGATGTCAAGCAGCTAAGACAAGAAGAGCTCTGATGCTGGAAGAGAGGTTAAAAGTGATCAAAATGAAAGACGGAGCAAGCAAAATAAATGACATTATTATCTATGCATCTTGGTCAACATAATTTTTCATAGATATATTCACCATGTGTGTGATTGGCTCTATCAGTGTTTGCCTGTGTTCTTTTAAAAAGCTGACGTCAAAGTCAAAATCATCTTTGGCTCTCGAGGTGCTGAGTGAGCTCATGATGTTGGCTGCTTCTCCAGTAGTTGTCTCATTTATGTTAAAAAGTGGGGAAGCATCATTGATTGATTTTTTTTTTTCCAAGATGGCGCCTGAGTAGGCAGCCGTCGGCAAGTGCTCTTCAAGAGCCTTGCGTTTTTTGTTGTTTTTATGGTTTATTTTGTCACTTTGTGTTTGTTGTTACATCGTGTGGACCGGATGTGGACTGTTTTCAGCATTTTTGGCCACGACGTTCGTCAAAGAAGAAGAATCTGTGCTTGGTGGTTGCACCTTCTCGGCGGCACGCATGAACCAGCACTGATTTTGATTGGGAGGAATGTCGGCGCCATTTGACTGTCATTGCTGGACAGCTCCGGGGTGCTTGTGTCTTGCGCCTGAAATAGGCAGCATTTTCACAGCCCACCTTTGTTCAGCGAAAAGGTCGGTGCTGATGGACAGTCTGCGGCTAGATGGATGCATGGCTTGAGGAGCCGATGATGAGAAGAAAGGAGCGTCAGAGCAGAGCACCGATGCGTATGTGGAAATGGGAGTCGCGGCTTGGAAGTGAAGTGGATTTACATGGGACAGGAGAAGAGAGCCAATTTCTCTAATTTTTCGTTCATGGATACTACAGCTTCTTGTTGCTTTCAAGCTTAGCTTGTAGCAGACATGTGCACATTCCAGCGTGACGTCTTTGATCCACTGGTGAAAAGGACATTTTGATTCGCTCCTCTTTCATCTATTACTGCTTCAAGCAAAAAAGTGAATGGAGGAAAAGTGGTTAAGATGGCACGACTGTCTGGTTTTTGTGTTGTGTTGTATTATTTTGTCATTTCATGTTTAGTGTTCTTGTTGTCTTTTTAAGAGGGAGGAAATTTTATAATACAGCACATTTGACAAAGTTGTACTTGATACTTGATATTTGATTGGATTATATTCCTGTTTAGAGGGATGAAAATTTTGGGATATACAGTATATATTGATTGCTAACTCCCTCCTGTTTTTGTTCATTTACCAGGGAGTTATACTCTACTGTTCCAGATTTTTTTTTTGCCATTGCCTTTTGCGTTTTCCTTGATGTTCATGAAATAGTTTGTTTTTGTCCTATGTAATGTTTGTATCACTTTATTTCTTGATTATGTAAATATTTGTTTTTCTACACTCAATCCTGATTTCCATGCCAGGTTTAGGAGATAGTCCCTATTTTTCATGAGTTGTATGTCTTCTGGGTTTATCCATGGCAGATGGATTTTACTTTTCTTTTGCCGCGTGCTCATTGAAAAGTTATCGATAGTTGATCAAGTTTTGGGGGAGAAATAATGACAACAGAAAGTAGGATCATTTGAACAGAGAATGATATGCCAGTTAAGTATGTTTATTGCCTCTTTGAAATTGTGTCGTTGGCTCCGGGGAATTATATTTGTTGTGTTGGTTGAAGTACTTTCGTTTGGATTTACGAATGGATTTTCCAACAGTCTTCTAATAAAGAAAAATGTGTTATGATCCGATAATCCTGTTAAGAGATGATGAGTTTGATTAATTCTTTCAGGTCTGTGAACAATAGATCTATTTTAGTTTGAGAAAGAGTGGTAATTTTTGTGCTTGGGCTTGCATAAAGTTAAATCTCAAACCTGCTTCCTCCTTTTGTAATCAGCCAGGAGCTTCAAATGCATTGCAAAGTTTTGGGGAATGTGGCAGGAAACTGGATGTGGGAGGAAACTGGTGTACGTGGAGAAAACCCAGAGAGGCATGGGGAGAACATGCAAACTCTATACAGGAAGGCTGTGGCAAGGAATTGAACCCATGACCTCTGCATTGTGAGGTGGACATGCAGTTGTCCACCATGCCGCCTGATCCAAAACATGTATCATACACAGGTATTTCTGAAAGCAGAAAATGTGTATACAGTGGTACTTCTACTTACCAACGTCTCTTCAAACGATATTTTCAAGTTACGAAACGTCTCAACAGGAAAATATTGCCTCTTGTTACGAAATAAATTTCAAGATATGAAAGATAAAAGCTTCTCACAACTGTGAGTGTCCTGAACGCAACATACTGAAAGCTGCTCTGCCAATGGTATGACCGAGCATCTTCCTGGCATCCCATTGGCTAAGGCGGTCCTCTACCGAATGTGTCTATGTGTATAAGTAGATATACAGTATGTCTATGCGGCGTCCTCGTCATTCGCCCCACGGGCCATGAGGCATTCCGATAATTTTATGTAAATGTGAATGACGCAGAAAAAGTGTTTACCAGTCCGGCGATCGCTCACAATGCTGATGTTTGCCTTGGACATTTTGGAAGGATTGTTAAAAGCCCACAAAAGCAAACGTCCTTGGATCAGTTCGTTACAAAAGCCAGGCAAAAACCACTACTGAGAGAGAACGAACTAAAAAACGATGAGGACACAGTTAAAAGTTAAATGACCATAATTTTTATTCTTTACTCTTTTCTTTGTTTTTTTTTACATTATGCACAACTCTCATTTGTTGTGCAATAATCTAATTGTAACATGAATTTGTTAAATATTTTGATGCATTTTTCTGCTTTAGGAAAATTTTAAGTCTGAATTTTGGGGGCTTGGAATGGATTAGGGCATTTACATGGAAAACGCGTCTCTACTTACAAAATGTTCTCGTTAAAAAATTTCTTCCAGAACCAATTAATTTTCGTAAGTAGAGGTACAACTGTATGTACTTTTTCACAGCATGCACATACATTTTACTTTTGATGATGGACAGCTGGATGATGGATGGATGGGTGAGTAGCAGTAGTTGATAGTAGTAGTATTGAAACATCTGACCGACAGGGCTGTTTTATCCTTGAGAAAGGTGACGTCGCTTGACCATCGCCCACAGTGGCCTGCTGCAGCTGCTGGACGCAGAGGATGACTTATTTGAGTCTGCTCAGTAAGAGGAAGTCAAAAGCGTTTTTGACTCACATACGTTGCCCTGCTCCGGTGTATTTGCCATGTTCACTGCTGTGATTGCTAAAAATCACAAGACAAATTTAATGAATCTTCATGCAGTGTGTGAATCCACGGCAGATAAAAAATTATGGAGCGGACATGCAGCATGACACGGAAAGATTCTGAAAGCTAGATGGACAGAACAATCAAGAACTCATTTGTTGGACATAAGAAGCATGCTGAAGCCTGCTGCAAGAAGGTTAATCCATTAGCTGGAGGGCAGTCGACGACACACACGTTTGACACATAAAAATGCAAATGCACACAATTGCCTGTGAGTCCCAGTAAGGAAAACAGCTCACACTTTTCTCCTCCAACTTTGCGAATGGGCTGCCTGAATGCAGCTGAGGTCTTTGAAGTAAGACACATTATCCTCTTGACAAGCCCAAGTCATCACTGTGGATAGACACTGTTTGGATGTACATACATTTGACCCAAGCACCTCAGATCACACACCGTGGGGGATTTGCATGTTTGATCCCCCCCCCCCCCAAATCCCCTTCTTACTTGGCAAGGATACAAGTAGATGGGATACATTTGCGCAGACGCTGGATTATCCACACATATACAGTGCACCTGGAGTTTCACACTACAAAGGCTGGAGTTGATGCTATGTGTGAAGTACAACTAAATTTCTCATTTCTGAATTGCACCAAAGCCAAATATGTATATCATGGAAAAAATTGACCACTTGTAAAAACATCCACTAGTGCCGTAGTTAACCAACAGGGCACTGGTGGAAATTCAATATTGTTCGTCGAAAATGCGGGAGATGAGGAACGTGTGTCCATAGCCGGAAGAGAAAATGGAAGTTGAGAGCTAAAAACTGAAAGGGACTCAGAAAATTGGGACTACTGTACTTTGTTCACATGATGATAAGTAGAAAGGTAGATTTATGGCATGTACAGGAGAGCAGGTGGAGGGGCAGTTGGGTTTAAATCTAGGAACATTTTTTGTCCGTGGTGTCGATCGGAAGAGAAATGTATTGGGCATTATCAAAAAGAAAGAGTTTAGTGAAGTGTTGAATGTTCTGCAGGTAAAAAAAAAAGTATCACAAGTGAGTGGTGAGGCTGAAGCTTGAAATCGAGGATGTTACAGTGAAACTCCTCTACAACGAAATCGTGTTTGCGGCAACAAATTTTTCACAACAGGGGGTTTTTCACTGTAGCAAATTTGGTCTCAGATGTAAGCACACACACACCCACACACACAAACATATGTGTACATGCACACAAACGTATGTGTACTCTATTTTTATTCCAATAGTGCATAAGTATGAGCATACACTTATTTGACACTTCATATTGTCAATGTAGAAAGAAAAAAAGGTAAAGAAATTGTGAAATTTACAATCAGCATTCACTTTCACTTACATCAATTTCTTGGATCATGTCATTTATTTTGCTTGCTCCGTCTTTCATTTTGATCACTTTTAACCTCTCTTCCAGCATCAGAGCTCTTCTTGTCTTAGCTGCTTGACATCCAAAGGTCCTTTTGTAGCCATTTTAGCATTATAACGTCCACGCTCGTCTGAATCTA
>CAAKHF010014229.1:2056-17439 GCA_901007745.1 Hippocampus kuda
GGGGGGGGGGGGAGAGAGAGAGAGAGAGAGAGAGAGAGAGAGAGAGAGAGAGAGAAAGAGCACCGTGAGCTCGCACGTGAGCTGGCGTGTGAGCTCACGACAAGGCACTCACTTGGTCATGGCATTTAAAGGTACTACACACAAATGTACAATTGTGTGTGTGTGTGTGTGTGTGTGTGTGTGTGTGTGTGCCTTTTGACTACACTTCATAAAGCCAGTTGGTTTCTTTCCATTATTTTCTTGACAAGTGCAGGTGCATCCTGAATTTATTTTGTGAGTCTGCAGAAAATTCCAATAAGCATTATTAATCGTTTTCAGATTTATCATTGTCACGACACAATTCCGTACTGTGTTGGCAGGCTTTAATGTCAATCATCTGGACATTGCTCCTCGCTATGCCAGCATCCTGATGGGCATTTCCAATGGTGTGGGAACACTGTCTGGAATGGTGTGTCCCGTGATTGTTGGAGCCCTGACCATTCATAAGGTACAACTTATTTTTTTTATAATAGAGGTTGCGATAAAAGTTGAGTCAAAGTTGATTAACTCATTCAGTACCAGCCAATTCTAGACCAAGTCTGAAAAGACGTTTAAAAACGTCTTTGGGAGTGTATGAGTAGTTGAGTAGATGATGTCAACGGTGTCAGGAGTCACGGCTACGACATACCTATACAGTATGTCATCAAAAGCCCAATATGTGCTCCTCGCAAGTAGGACAGAATGCTTGGGAGGGAGACTACTGACAATCGTCCATGAATCTGCAAAGTTGTTTTCGTAACAGTGTTGCCTTTGTATTGGACTTTAATTTAATCCCACTTGAAACATGAAGCATTAAATTGACAGATGTGGTGATAGTAATAATTCAACCATGCAAACATTATTATGCGCAGCAATGACGTGACATCATCTTTAGTGGATGTCTACATGAACTGAATAAAATAAACATACAAAAAAAATGAAAAAATTAAAATTGTAAGGCTGCTCCAACCCACAGGTCATATGTTTGTGCCTCTATCTCCCTTGGGTAAATGAAAACGCAAAGGATTTTGAGTTTGTTAGTGTTTATTTAGCATTAAGTTTCGATCGGCTCAAAGAAAGTTGACGTACATTCAACCTAGATAAGTTACTAGAATAAGTCACTTTGGGATAAACAGCGTCTGTATTTCTAGGTAGAGTCTGGGTATGGATTTACCACCATCTCTCTGATCTCAGAGGTGCATAAATCAAGAAAGCAATGTTTCTTGCAGAATATTGTTTGACACAATTCACTCTTCCCTCCGACAGACCCGTCTTGAGTGGCAGAACGTCTTTGTTATCGCGTCCATGGTGCACTACACAGGGGTCATTTTTTACGCTATCTTTGCCTCGGGAGAACAACAGGACTGGGCCAACCCTGAGAGCACGTGTGAAGAAAAATGTGGCTTTGTTGAAGAGGACGAGCTAGCTGAAGAATCTGAGCTCAACAGCGAGAGCATGACAGCTTCCAAAATGAGTTACGGAACGACCGATAATGCGTCAGGTCAGAGACACGGCTGGACAAAAAAGAGAGGGGTGACCATGCAAGAGGAGGACGAACATTACGCTAATGGAGAACCTCAGAATGGATACCAGTGAGCAGTTCGGTGCACATGAAGACTTTCACACTTTGGCGATGATCCAGGTTTACACTTGGGGAAATTAACCATTATGTACCTCAATCAACTTTCATCGACTTAAATGAAAACACCGGTTTCAGAGTGATGACTTGTCTTTGAAAACAAATTGTTACAGAAGAAGAAAAGTTTAAAATGTTGTAGCTTGATCAGTACTTTAGAAATCATTTGTCTTGTCACATGTCAAGTGTCACCTATGCAACATGCAGTCTGGATTTGATAGCAGACCATAAAGATAAGTGTGTTGCTTTTGCTTGAATGCTATTGAGGAATGAAAACATGAGCTATCCCTGCACAATGTACTAATAATCCAATACAAGAACTGTATCAAACACTGACTTTACAAAGGTAATAATGCTCACTTTTTGTTAGATCGTGGCAGCGTTGTGGGGTTTGGGTCACAGGGTCAAGTATAAAAATAGGAAACCTTCAGAAGGGGCAGCAGATGGGGTAATTGCCCTTCCAGGATGACCAGGTTGCAATGGATGCCGAGTGGGCAACTTTTAACATAATACAATAGTATTAAGAGCCCACTCAATCAGATGAAGCGCTGCAGGAAGACACTTTCAGAGAATTGGGTCCTCCTCAAAATCCGGACCGATCACTCAATGTTTATTATTTCTATAGCAGCACCTCTGAGCAAGTGGCCCACCTCAAATCTTGTCCAGGTCAATCAGTGCAGAATCCGTACAGTGACATCCAATTAGGTCATCGTCACCCAGCCTCCTCTCAAAGCCAGGGGAGGAGGGGGTGGGAGAAAGAGAAGAATCGACTGCCAAACAAGCCAACATTTAGTTCAACTAAATGCAAAAGCATACAAATAAATATGAAGTGACATTTTGTACTATCTGTAGACTTTTAATACGAGGTATGGGAAGACCAAAGAGCATTATGTTACAATAGTCGAGGTGAGACGTAACAAATGCATGAATAATGATTTCTTCATCACTAGCAGATAGAATGGGATGGATCTTAGCAATATTCTTTGAGAAGACAGTTGAGTCAAATATAACAGATTTTCCAGTCACTTCAGATATTAGTACATTTAGTACAAGACTGGTGTCCTATAATCGGTGTTAATCATGAGCCATCTCAGTTTTTTCCCCAAAAAATTCAAAGCGATAAATTCTCTAATCTCAGCCAAGTACACTTCTACATTACAGTAATTCTGTGGCTTTTCCATATCAATGGCATTTATTATTGGGTATCATCGTCATAGCAGAGAAAACTTGTGTTATATTTATGTGTAATATCACCAGGCAGAAGCATGTATATTAGGGGTGTCCTAAATCGGTCCTCAAGGGCCGCCGTCCTGCTTGTTTTTCCGTCACTACCAGCTGCAACACACACCTGATTCTAATAATCAAGATCGTTCTAATGCTGCGTCAGAGCTGGCTGATGAACAGGCAGGACAGTGGCCCTCCAGACCCGGAGCTGGGCAGTCCTGATGTAGATGCTAAACAATAGAAGGCCAAGTACCGATCCACATGGAACGTTACAAAACTCAGTAGTTGCATTGCCATGGTTTGCACGGTGTGTCCTCTCTGAGAGGTTAGAATTAAACCAAGAAAGTGCTGAGATTGAAATACCGACATATGCTTCGAGGCTTTCGAATATGTTAGCGCTAAGATAGAGTCATGATGCTGTTATACAGATGAGATGTCAGAGTCCATAGCTAGGAGAAAATCATTTGTCATTTAGCAAGGGCCGTCTCAGTAGAGGGTGGTCGGCCCTAAATCCTGACTGAAGAGATTCAAAAGAGATTGTTAGTGCCGCGTTATCATTAAACTGGTACGCTATAACTTTTTCAACAATTTTCGCAATTAACAGGAGATCGGATACTTGCTTATAATGACAGAGAATCTCTGGGTCGATGTTTGTTCGCTGAAAGTGTAGCTCTGACGCCCCATTTCGAGGTAACTATATGGTGCTGTTTGGAAAATTTGATGGATATCTGGGGTTCCCAATTTTGGGTCTCATCTTGTATTTGCCAAAATAATCCCCCTGGTTAATGTTAAAGCACGGTGCCATGGTTGGAACGGATGTGACAAGTCATTGACTGGGCCTTGCACTCACCAGTTGCTATTGAGTGACACTCCAGATTGTTGCATATGAATCTAAAGCTGTCTTTTCTTTTTTTTTTTTTCCTTATTACATGACCCTAATATTCTGCCATAGAAAAAAAAAAAGCCCAGTGTTAGGCAGGCCGTGGGTGAACACGTCAGCGCCATTCGTGTCCTCATCTGACAATGAGACGCCCCGGGATCCAACCGACCAGTTCGATGGTCATGAACGTGGCATCCATACTTGGATATTTATTTATTGATTATTTGATTGATTTAAATGGAAAGGATGTAACCTGACCCACATCACCGACAGGCTTAGCCTTCTCATGCAAGGGCTTGATTATTTATTATGCGCTGCAACACCAACCTCATCTGATACAGAGCAAGCAAACCGTGAATGGTCACTGACAGATTGACAGACCTTCAGTCCGTATTGACTCTGAACATTTTTAAAAATGAAACACACTTGTCAGAATCGGACGAAGAAAATGCAGTGTTGAATTGGGAGCTGGCCAGGCCAACACAGCTTTCAATGCCGCTATGTCACGGCTCCACTTCTTGCAGGTAAGTCTGGCTGTGCGCATTACTTCTCATGGGGTCTTGACAAATAGGTTCCGCAATAAATATTTTTAATACAATATATTAGTTTAGCACTTTCAATGTTTTGTCAGGTTTCGCTCTTAACGGCTTGACTTTCAGTAAGAGACACAATGGAGTACAGTGCATCACCTCAACTAAAAGCACATGAATAAACATGAACACAAACAAGCAATTATGAAATCAATAGATCTCTCCAAAGACATTCAAAAGGGGGCGTTATTCTTTTTTTTATAAATATATTTGTTGATATTTTCTCAGAGTCGTGCGGTTTCCTCCCACATTCAAAAACATGCATGGCAGGCTGATTGAACACTCAAAATTGTCCCTAGGTGTGAGTGTGAGCGCGAATGGTTGTTTGTCTCTGTGTGCCCTGCGATTGGCTGGCAACCGGTTCAGGCTGTCCCCTACCTACTGCCCGAAGACAGCTGGGATAGGCTCCAGCGCCCCCCGCAACCCTTGTGAGGATAAAGCGGATCGCAAAATGGATATTTGTTGTCATGTGAGCTTGGATGGGATCTTACTTGACTGCAGATGTACTCAATAATGTGGCAGGTAACTAGGCGTCAGTTCAATTATTTATCCTCTGAGTCTTAGCTATTTTCGATAAAATACATAATGAGTTCATCTCAGAAGCATTTCAATGAAGCCTATTTATTGTTTAGATGTTTGGTAATCTTTCGCGCAAACAAAAATTGATACATACAGTATAATCCTGATGTGGGAGAGAATGTTGCTTGCGTTTGTCTTTTAATTGAATTGACAAATGTAATGAACTGTTATTTTCTTAAATTCAATCGAAGGAATGTAAAATTAACTGCATCACACTGAAACATTTGGGATTATTTAACATTGTATGTTCCTTGGAAAAACGTGTGGTTAGTACATCTGCCTCAGAATCAAAGTTTTATTGGTTTGAATCCTGGTTCTGATCTTTCTGTCTGGAGACCTCCCGGAGGTTGCTTGTATTGTACAGTAATCCCTCGTTTATCGAACCAAAACCACCCGGGATAAACGAAAATCCGCAAAGTTGCGACCACCCCCCTCCATAAACTTTGAAGTAATTAACATGACTTAATGCTGTATACTAATATATTTAAACATGTATAAGTTAGGTTAGTTTATGAATAACAAAATACAGTAAACATAAAAAATAAATAAATAAATAAAATTTAAGTCCGCAGAAAGTCCGCAAACGGTTCGGGAGAAGCTGCGAAAGTCAGCAAAACAACAGCAAGTCACATAGAGCAACATATACGGTACTGTACTACGTGTATATGATTTTATTTAAGTCCGCCAAAAGTCCGCAAACGTTCTGCGAGAAGCTGCGGAAGTCAGCAAAGCAACAGCGAATCACACAGAGCAACATACTGTATACAGTACTGTACTACATGCATATGGAATTTTTATTTTTATTTTTTATGAATATGTTTGAAAAAATCCGCGATGCACTAAAGCCGCGTTAAACGAACCACGAAATGGCGAGGGATCACTGTATTGCTTTAATTTATTACCACCAGTCTACTGTATATCTCTTGGCATGTCCTGGATCGTCCTCGGGGGCCTCTTCCCAGTGGGACATGCTTGAAGGTGTCCAGGTGGCATCCTGCCTGACAAGATGCATGAGCCAGCTCATTTGGCTCCTCTCAATGCGGAGGAGCAGCGGCATGACTTTGAGCCCCTCCCAGATGAGCGAACTTCTCACCTTCTCTCTAAGGGAGAGCCCGGACACCCCGCGGAGGAAACTCATTTCGGCTGCTTGTATCCGGGATCTTATCCTCTCGGTCATAACCCACCACTTGGTGTGGGTAGGAATGTAGATCAACTGGTAAATGGAGAGTTTCACCTTTTGGCTCAGCTCCTTCTTCACCATGACAGACTGATACAAAGTCTGCATCACTGCAGTCGCGGTCAATCTCCTGCGCCATCCAGCCCTCATTCATGACCTTTTTTTCTTTAGAAATTAAATTCCCCTTTTGGAGAAGCACTCCTGCTTTGCCTCCCTACTGCCCTGGATGTGGGTCATCAACCACACAAAACAGAGGTGTGGTGGCCTAAAATCCACCAAACTTCATGCTTTTTAGTGAGGAACTGAGTTGAACCCTGCCCCCCCCCATACAGCTGACGTGTTAAAAGTCAAATTGCTTACATTAAAAAACAAATCAACATAAAAAAACCGATTCTGTTTGGTAATTCTCAATGTCGTTCATTTAAGATATATTTTTTATTTGTTGTTGTATGTATTTATGTATGTATGTATTTAAGATGTACAGTATTTATTAATATTTCTAAGATGCATGTATTATTTATTTATTTGTTTTATCGGCATGCACTTTCAAATTGGAATTTTTCACAATAGTGTACACAAACAATTCATGAAAGTATAAAGTACATATTTAATCAGTTCATGTTACTTTCTGAAACTACAAAATTCTGTCCCTCTCACTGACTGTTTATATTAGTTGCTGTTTACATTTTTTTTTTTTTAAGGCCGAAGATGTCTCTGCTTCCTCTCACAGTGTGGTAAACATCCTTTGTCTTATCTGTGTTCATACTAGAGTGCTTCAACATAATTACTTGACAGGATATTCCTTACTGGTGTCAGACATATGTTTTTTTTTTTGGGGGGGGGGGAGGGTTTGTGACTTGCATTTGAGACAATATCTTGTGTGTATTTGGTCAGCAAATACAAATCGCATTATTGATTATTCCGCTTGTGCTAAAGTTCTTGAGTTCTCATGTCTTTCTATATATTTCTAACCTTGACCTTCACCCTACATAATATCTGGATGGGTAGGAAAAAAAATAGCCTCTTAGCCAACATGGGGGATCTGCCTTTATGCCATTGTTAGATCTACAGTTGCAACCATCCCTTTACAGAGTCCATCAGTTGCGGCTCGTTCCCAAATACAAACCACAGAGTCCAGCAGCCAATGGCAAAGGTTCTGTTTATTCCAGTGAGACTGTTCTGTTGACTCAGAACAACCCCGTTGAATGGAGCAACAGCCCATCAATGATTAAACTATTGTTTATGAGTATTATAAGGGAGGGGAAAAAAAAGAAATGTATCAGCCTATGGTGGTGTGCACAAGCAGCAAGGAAAACGATGGAGTTGGATCGGTTCCGAGTTATTTGGACTTTATAATAACCTTCCACAGTTGATTTGCAACAGCAAGCATCGAAGTTTTGCTTGAATTCAAGAGGCATTAAGCCTTTGTTAATTACAGCTGTTCTGTTCATTGTATGACTACCTCCATTTTTCAATTACGATATTTAGACACATGAGCCACCTATGATGACTCAAAGTCATGTCAAATAAATAAATAAATAACTGTTAAACGTTGCACTGCTTGCTTTACGCAAAATCTCAGCAGCATACATACAGTGGATGTACTGTATGTTGAGTGTGTGTGTGTGTGTGTGTGTGTGTGTGTGTGTGTGTGTGTGTGTGTGTGTGTGTGTGTGTGTGTGTGTGTGTGTGTGTGTGTGTGCGTGTGGGAGAGACATCATGCGGTAGCCTCTGAGTCTTTTTGAGATAAAGAGAGTTTTTTTGGCAAGTGTGTTTCAACGGGTTTGGGGGTGGAGGGATGAGAGAGTGGGATGGACAGTTTAATTAATAACCACCTTCCTCTTCTCTCTGACCTTAGCTGGTCACACATGTTTAAACTGAAGCCCAGACTCAAGATTGGTGAATTAGAAAATATTAATGGATGCTGTATAGCTAAGAGCGTGGAGATCTGGGAACACAGGCAACAAGCAGATCCAAATAGTGGGAACCATCCCGCTAGGAGAAGGTAAGGGCCATAAAAGCATGTTTCATCACGATGAGCCCACGTGTGCCAAAAGTGTGTGCTTGATGGCGAATGAGATGTCAAGCCGCTGTGTGGGCATGATGATATCAGCGTAGGTTGCTTTGGGATCACTTGGGAAATTACTTGAGTTCATTCAATTAGTACTGATGTCACATGAAGTTTATAGACAGATTATTTTACTTTGTTGTATTTAGTGGTCTCATTTTCTACGGCACTAGAAATCAGATACAATAGCTGTATCAAAATATTTATTCACGAAGATAATGTTGATTTTGACTCTTACTGTTAGAAAGTAATTTTTTTAAACGATATGTTCATGTTGGGTTTCTAATGTTTTTGCCCAACGGTTGTGGTCAAAGAAAGTGCATTTCTCGGGGTTATGCATTGACCTATAAATAACATTTATACGCGGTATTAAGTAGAAGGAATGCACTTTTAAATGAATTGTGCTTTTATGACGGTGTATATTCAAGTTATGTTTTTGCATAACTTGTTAAAATGAGAATAGCAAAACTACAATAGGCTCCACGAATAGCAGATATAATGGCGTCATGAGACTCTGTGATGCAAAGCAGTTCGACAGCAAAGCAAAAGCACAATCCTCAAAACGAACATTTTGTTGCATAAAAAAAGAATACAGTTGCTTTTGTTAGTGCATGTGAATCATGTCTGCGCCAACATGTCAAAGAAACAAATCAACCCAAAATACATTAATCTAATGAATTCATTATACCATCTTATAGATACAATGGCTCGTAAGTAGGAAGAGATATGATCTTGTCGTTGCATCATTGATTTTCTGTGCATGATTTTTGCTTGGATCTCCCAGTAGAACAGTGCAATATTTCAGAACCATTAAGTGTGCTGTCACTGGTCATTGGTTATCCCTATCAAATGGGCTTGTGTTTAATTGATTGAGTTTGAGCATGTCAGTCCTGCACATGTGTTAAATGACTATTGTAAGGATGGCAAGAAAACTTCAAGTTGTAATTTCCTAAGAAGAGAGGAATACGCTGGAGACTGCTGTTCTGATAAATACTTTATACATCACAGCATGTCATCAAAACTGGATTAAATGCAAACAAGCCCCTAAGGTGCTGTCTGAGGAATTCCGATTGGATTACAATAATGCCTTTCATATGATTTTGTTTTCATCTGCAATATCAATGGTGTTAAAGACCAGCAAGGGGAGAACTTACTGGCTAACCACCCAGGAAAGCCGTTCAAACCCTGAACCTCAGAACTGTGAGACAGACCCGCCAACTACAAGATCAGCATGCTGCGAATAACAAATCCGTGTATTTAATTGTTACCTCTGACACTGTTCATCAGAACTGCCAATTACATTTGCAAAGGCAGAATTGATGGTACATATCTTATATGACAGTACAAAAAATGCCAGCTTGGCACATTAGATTCTGCAAGTACACCTAATAAAGTGTACAGTTAGTGTCTTAATACTAAAGAAAGAGTACGGTGAGTTTGTTAAGAAACCTCCAACAGTTTCCAACCAGTAGAATAACATGCATCTTTCTTTCATGATCTTCATCTGTTGCCTCCCGACAGGCAGCTCATCTCTGTGTGGGAGAGAACACTTGACAGGTGCGTTGATGTCTACACTTACAAGCTCATACTTAATTACTTTCCACTGAATGTGTCATTGACTGCTACAGGCAGGCCCAGAAGTGTATTGAAGACATCTCCATCAGGACACTCTTGTTACAGTGGGAAACAGACACAAACTTCTGTGCGGCTCACTTTGATTTAACAAGCTTCCTTCATGAATGAGTGGGTGGGCCACGACATCGGTGTGGTGGGACCACTACAAATCCCACCCACAGATGAATTCGCCATCACGGAGAACTCCCATTTGTTTGGTAAGTCAAGTTTTCATGAAACATATTCCCTAATCTATAGGCAGCTGAGTATAACCATGCTCATGGCAGTACAATTTGGATTTCCGTTTGGCCAGCTGTCTATTTCTGTCACCTTTGTTCCTCACCTATCCAGCCATTCATTTTATGTCAACCTGTTCAAGGTCATAGGGAAGTACACCATGGACTGATATCTGACTGGGCCATGAAATATATGTCAATATACTTGTTTATCAAATCGGTTTCCTCATTGGAATTAATTGAAAGGTCACACATCCTGCCCAGCTCTCAAAACAACAAAATGTTTTCATAACATATTTTTAATAAAGTTTAATAGCACCGTGGACCCAATTTTCATCGACAGACACCCGTGTGTTCAGCATAAAACATAGTCAACTTCATTTTCGTGTTGGTGCAAGTCTAGTCTAGCATGTTTGGGACGGGCCTTCACTGGGCGTTCTGGCACACAACGCAATTTTCATCACAGAAAAGTAAGTAGACTATGTGTGATGTAAAAATGGGCACAGCTTCTTTTTTCTACCGGGTCAAGTCTACTTTAGTGGTTTTTGAATTTCGCAGACTGTCCTGCGTGTTGCTAGGTGTGCTGTGTGCTGGTCGAGGACAGCGTTTTCTATTACCCTTCCCCCGGTGCATATACCAATTTGGTGAGAAACAGTAAATAAATTGTAGACTACCGAAAAGCTGGTCTACCTTGTGACGCAGGTGATTTAACGTGTTTTTGGTGTATTTGATCGATGCCCAGACAGACAGATTCGGTGTTCCGTGGACGTGCGTCGTGGATGTCATTTCCAGGTTCAAGTTTCACATGAATGGGAATATACTGTATATTTTCATATGTTCTCTGAAGCAAATATATTTGCGAGTAATCCTCTGCAAGCTGCCCCAAAAATAAAGCAGTATATTGTAAAGACATACTGTATTTAAATTTTGTAACCTTGAGCCTTTGCAACATTATAGCGTACCTTTTATAAAGGCGCGAACACATTCTGTGTTTCATCCGTAGAGCATATTTAAGCAAGCACAAGCAGCATCTCACTGTCGTCGCTTGTCCCAAATGTATTGCTCATAACCACAAACGTGCCACACAGTAGTCATTTCCACTGCCCTAATGTGCAGATGACTTTACATACTGCCATGCTACCTGAAAAGAAGAAAGGGATTGCCTGGTTAATGAGTAGCTCCAGCAACCTTTGCGCCTCTTGGGATGTCTTGGGCATACACCAAGTCTATTGAAGCCTCTTGGTTTTGTTCTCAGAAATAAGTGTGGCTTGAAACAGAAAATACATGGAAGATGGTTTGACAGTTAGCGGGACAGAAAGAAGAAGTAAACTTCAAAAGAACCAACGGGTGTGTTGTTGCCACAGTATGTATACTCTGAATGGTCCGTGTGTTCGGTATCTCAGACATGGCCATCGTCAGAACCAAATCTTCAAGAGGTCAGTGCTGTATTATATGCTATTTGGCACATGTCAATACCTGATATTTTGCCTGATGTATTAAAAATGTTTTTTGTCCGGTCTTTGCTAAAATGTCAAGTTTCACAACTTTGGAGAATCCCATGTGACTATGTTGCCATATTATTAACATTATTGTATCAGTTTCCACAGAGCCGCTACTTTGGAGAGGCGTTACATGTCACTCCGAAGACACGGTGTGCTTTGTGAAGGGCAGTTGTTAATGATTTATGGCCTTACAGTATGTGGCGTGGATTTTACAGACGACTGCTTAGCTGGTTCTCCAGGAACGAGTTTGAAAGAATTAGATTAGATTCCACTACAGTGCAATCACAACTTTAAATTACAGTAATTGTTTTATAAGTGTGCAAACACTACAGTGTACATGATATGGTGTAAATGGTTGAATTGCTTGCGGGAACATGGTAATGGTGCCTCATATGTCAGTAATGCAGAATTGTCAGAAGAGGAAGAGGCATTAATATGCTTGTCAATCAATCGGGTTCACTGGTTTACACTAAATGTAACGCAATCTGATTTTTGCACAGCTCAGCTGTATGCAAGTATCTATTCTGGCTTTCGGCATTTATTCGAAGACTCATATCCAACCAAACGGCTTCACTAAATGAAATGTGTAAATTCACCTTTTGTTTGTGAAATAAATTCATGACTGACTACATCAAATTTGGGGAACTAAATATTAATGCAGTGCAGCCCTGAAAATTAACTAATGCGCCACACAATAAGTAAACAAGCTTCTTTTAAACGTAATCCAGACATCAAACTACGTGACATGAGGGTATAATTGAGACCGGAGGAAGGCGTCATCATTACATTGTATGCACAACAGACCAGAGACGGCAAATGTGTCAATAGCAAACATCATGTTGCCACATTCGTGACAACAATTACAGTTCAGAGCTGCATGTGAACCTTCACCTAAAATTGCATGTGGTGCTAAAAAAGACCCAAAAGTTCACATTGAACTTTACTGACTGGGTTGTTCCATTCAGCTCTTCATTTAGTTCAAAATTAATATGCAAATGCTGTTTTTGTTCATTTTTCAAAATTATTTAAAATATCGTACAGGTTTTCCAAATTATCATGCATGATAGTCCAAAAGAAAAATGCGTGCAACTCTGGAGGACACACAATAAATGACACTTTGTGTCATTTTATTTAATGTGGGCACCCGCAGCGGCTCCTCTTGTTGTCTGTTGTCTGTTAAGAGGGAGGAAATTTCGTCTGTGCCGTATGCACATACAGCACATTTGACAATAACGTTGCCCCGACGCTCCAGGGTCATCCCTTTTCAGGGCTAATTGATTCGGCAGGTGTTTTGTTACACACTCCTTGGCGATTTCCGACTTCCATGGCCACCGTCCTTCTGTCTGTATCGATTGACACCTTTTCTGGGGTCTGCTGAGCATGGGCATCAGAATCTGATTTACAATGACTATTCTGGCTCATTCGCAATGCCTTTGATGAGGTCTGGGCTCTCAAATTCTTCACGACGTTTGGAAGCATAAAATGATCCACAATGTTAATTACTATTTACTAAAAAGATGTTACTCAGTAGAAGTAAACATAGACACATCTATATTATGACCCGGGGTTATTTTCTCATGCTGTTCTTGTTCTTCTAGATATTCTGGCAGATCAGAGCAATCCTCTGCTACAAGATCCTGACATGTTACCATTCGGCAGCTACCCGGGCATGCAATACTCAAGCATGGAGCCAACTGTGCCCACACCGTATTACTGCAGTCAGAACTACTATCCCCAGTACAATGGAGAGGAATGGTACTCCCACACTAGCCTGTATGAATTGAGAAAAACAACACTGGACGGCAGCTATGACGGTGACAGGGAGGTATCTGCTGTCATGCCGGCTGTTTGCAAGAGGTCTCGTCATACGTCACAGACTGGACGCATCAAAGGAGAGGAGCTATGTGTTGTGTGTGGAGACAAGGCATCAGGCTACCACTATAATGCTCTCACCTGTGAGGGCTGCAAAGGTGAGAGCACATTATTTGGCAAAATAAAAATGCACAACATACATTATCAAATTTATTTCGTCTTTTTCTGAGTGAGGCAAATATTAAATGCAAATATTAGATGTGATTTTTGGTGAAGATTCTCAGTCATCTAAATCATGATAATAATAATAATAATAATAATAATAATAATAATCATAATAATAATACATTTTATTTATAAGCGCCTTTCAAGACACCCAAGGACACTTTACAATAACAAAAAACACAAAACAATACGGGTTGAGCAGCGGCAGCCAAAAATCCACAAACGTTGAATTGAGGCTTTTCTTGTTTCTTGAAAACAAATTAGTTTTTAATTCATAAGGCTTTATCAGTTCCAAATTTGTAGGTGTAATTAATTCTCCCTACTGACCTCGCTGGTGGGTGAATAGCGTCGTTGTTGTTGTTCTTGTGGTTGTTGGGGCCAGGTATGACAAGGTGAATGACCATCCTGCAACTCAATTAGACATTCACCTGCTTGGTGGCATAAGAACTCATTATTGAACAACTTCAGATTTTTTTGGTAGGTGACGCTCAGGGTTAGGAACCCCCCTATCGGGGTGGATGGAGATGAGTGTGCAGGTAATTCCACTCTGTGAAATTAAACAATGTTAGGAGTGCGATCTCATCATTTGCCTAAGAATAGGTTCAGGTCTACCTCCTCCCCTCTCTGTGGTGCTCGGTTCCCTCTCCACTTTCTGCAGCACAATACAGGAGAAACATGAGCTCTGTTGCATTAATACCCGCCATTGTGCTGAATCTTCTATGTCACAATGTCTTGTAACTGTTTCAAACTCAACCTTTGTGTGTGCGTGGGTACCTACACTACATGCGTGCGTGCACGTGTGTATATGTGTGTGTGTGTGTGTGTGTGTGTGTGTGTGTGTGTGTGTGTGTGTGTGTGTGTGTGTGTGTGTGTGTGTGTGTGTGTGTGTGTGTGTGTGTGTGTGAGTGTGTGTGTGAGTGCGTGACTCTAGGGTGTGGACTACCTTCATGCACAGAGGAAAATGCACAGAGATATCAAGGTGAGCACATTAAATCAGATGTTAATATGGTTTAATATATGTTGCTAGCAAAAACCTCATAACTCTCAATTTAGTAAATGATTTCTATAAAAATCGATGTTATTGTTCAGTCCACATGTGTGGGTGTTATTTTAACAAATTATCAACCAATCTAAATGGTTGACAATGTCTTGCTCTCCTTTGATAATGCAATGTAATGGTTGCACCAACATGCCATTTTTGGGGTCTCCTTAAAAAGTGACTGTTTTGGAGGTGCAATAATGTTGCTAATGAGGTTAATTGTATGTGCAATAGGTATGTTGAACTACATTAAATTTGAGATCTAAAGATCGGGAAATATGGTGTGAATAATCAAGTACAATTCAATACCACAGAATACGTCTTTATTTATAAAGCACTTTCACAATGGCTGCAGCAGTAACAAAGCACTTTGCAAAACATATAACATAAGAGACGTCATGATGTCCAGTGTGGGACAAATAAAGGATTTCTTAAATGATCACAGCATGCAGTTCCAAAATACACGCCCGCGCTCCGCACCAACACTCCTCTTGAAAGTGAATATTGAATGTATGGACTATTGGTGTAAATATTGTGTAACAGAATTGTAGACATCATGAATATGATATAAATACATTGGTGGTAACATTATATGTGTAAATATGGTTAATTAGTGACACACAAACATGTAATGCCTGGTGGTCGAGTGGTGAGCGCGTCGACCTCACAGTGCAGAGATGCAGGGTTCGATTCTGGCTCTGGCCTTCCTGTGTGGAATTTGCATGTTCTCCCCGTGCCTGCATAGGTTTTCTCCGGGTATTCCGGTTTCCTCCCACATTCTAA